>JANHGB010065050.1:0-20976 GCA_026283785.1 Coracopsis vasa | reverse complement strand
CATCGGTGTTATCAGTGCTGTTCCCAGGCCGAAAGTCAAAACCACAGCACTGCACCAGCTACTAAGAAAGAGAAAAAATGACTGCTACTGCTGAAACCAGGACACCCACCTAAAATTAGTTACATCACTTACCTTCAGTCCACAAACCCATTTTTAGTACCAGCATTGCAGCTCTACTTAGTGTAAGCATAGAATTTCTCCTTTTCAGGCAGAAATGCGATGGCTGGAAGCCTAAAAGAAACCCATACTAAAACTGTTTATTCTGGGGTTTGGTCCCTTGGGAGCAAATAAAAGGCAGGTCTTACCACTTCTCCTTCCTTTGCAAAGAGTGATTAGAGGTGCACAGAACTGAATGCAGATGTGTCCCATGCTCTGAAAGAAGAAGTGCTGATGTTGTCAGAGTCTCCTCCAGAAGCTTCCCTTTATTTTTTTTCTTCCAACCCTTTTTGCAAGAGGAGGCTTTAGTACTTCAAAAAAAATGTATCTTTCCAGTTTCATTTCCTCTGTCTTATCATCCTGTCCCTGGTATCTGAACACGTTATGTCGTGTACATCTACATCACGGGGATATTTTATGCACAGAATTACCTGGAAAACCAAGATATAGAGCAGGCACATGCATATACAGCAGATACTGTGACATGGGAGTTTCTCTATATTTTTATCTATAGATATCAAAAAACAGTAGCAGAACTACATCTCCATGTATCTGGCTTCTTATCAATCAACTTTGCTACAAGATCATCCAACCTTCTGTACTGCAAACTGGCAGTTCTTATAAATGTATGATTACATCAAGTATAACCTTCCTCTCTGCTCCTGACTCTCTGCACCCTTAGTTTGGGTTTAGATCCTCCAGTAACCTGGGTCCCACACAGATTTCCCACAGAGCAGTAATCATACAAAACTTCATTCCTTTTTTTTTTTTCCTCATCCATGTTAATCTAGTCTGTACCCATGGTACATGTATCACCTCTAGATATATTTCTGCATTACCTAGTGGAGTTTATAATTCTACGCATCTCTTAAAATGGTCCTGCGTACCAGTTCATATGTTACACAGTATAGCTAAAGATACTTAAATGAGACATTAAGAATATGAATAATCAATTTACTTGGACAACCTGAGATCCCCCCTTCTCAAGTTGGATGCGTTCTTTCACTTTCATGGCATTATGGTAATTGCCTACACCACTTTTGGCTGGGATTTTTTTGCACCTTAATTACCTGGTCATTTACTATTAGGGATGTTAATATGGTCATTAAATGCCTCAAACAGCTTTCAGCTTTTGCTCTCTGTCCAATTCACATTCCTGCAATTCAGAAATGTCCAGCCATATGCATATTTTTATACTTTGACATGTCTTAAACTACGCTCAATACCAAGTTTATTACAGCATTAAATTGATCTTGCTCTAATAATCAATGTATAAATAATCAATTTAATACTATAATAAAACATAAATCAGCTAACTCTGTTGAGTGTGCTGAGCTGCAGTGACATTTGGTGGTCATGTACGGCAACATTTGTGCAAGCTTCATTTAGAGAAGGCAGCAGGTTAATTGGTTCAAAACACAAGTGCAGTGCAGCATCCATAATAAACAGCCTGTACCAGCATGAAGAAGTGGAAAAGAATGGGAAACCTGATTCGACTCTTTTCAGACATCGCTTCTCAAACTAATATTCAGATTAAGCAGATATCTTGAATTAGTACCAAGATGCCTTTGTACATTTATATGAAAATACACTAAGACATCTCAACAGGCATCAAGTTGTTTTTCTTTCTCTACAAACCAAAAGTTTGTAGATTTGGACTCCTATTTCAGTAGCTGGATGAAGTGCAGGTTAATGATGTAGCTTGCTTGGATTCAAAGTTGATTCAAGAAATATTTATACTAATGGAAGCTGGAACCAATACTGGAGGGATAATACTCCACAGTATGACACATTATAAGTGCATGTTAGTGTTCCTTGGTTTTCAGTTAATGCATACTCATGTATTTCCACCACCCCAAAGTCTGCCACATGGCAAAAGCCAAAGCATGAGTTGGTGAAGAATTGAAGTCTTCCATGGAAATCACATCAATATTTACCTGTAGAAATTAAAAGCTTCAGCTAGGACTCCAGAAAAGTGGCCATATTTTATAATGCAGTTTGCATATTAGTATTTCTGAGACATGCTCTCTTACCTTCCCAGGGTGCTGTACTCACACCGTGACAGTTACAGAGAAGCCAAGACTGATACGATGAGAAATGCTAACTGGCAGTCAAACTTTGCTCTGCAGATGGATTAAACTATAACAAATATTGTTTTGACAAAAAGTGTATACTTATCACTGAATTAATTTTTAACATGCTCAGGTTTACTGCATTATTTTTTCATCAAAACCTTAATCCTAAATTGAGTTACCAGAAGAGGTTGGCTTTGCTTTTTATTTTCCATTTTTTATGGACTGAAAGATCTAGATAATGGCAGATGCCCTTAATCCACCACTTCAGCAGAGGCAAAGCACATAAGGAGCGGTTCATCCTCTGCAGCATCAAGCAGATGACAAAGGCAAGTCCTTACCAGCAGTATCTGAGGACTCTACTTTTTACCACTTCAGCTGGAAAGACCTCATGCAGGGCGTATGCAACAACCTGTTTGCAGGTCAACTGCCTGTCTCATGGGGGATTTGCAATATTACAGTCTTCCCAAAATAAATTTACAATTTGCTTTCTCTGAAGGCACTAAAAATAAATGAGTAAGAGCTATGGGGTTTGTATCATGTCCAACAGTGGATAAGTAGAACATGTGCAGAGTATTTTCAAGCTCTGCACAAACACCATAGACATCATTACCCACAGAAGGCTAACTGCAGATTTACACTGATTATTAATATGCACCTCAGCAGCAGACTTGGCCCAATTCAAAGTGAGATGCAGCAACACTTTGTGTTTGTGTGCAAACCACCCCAGAAGGTTTACAAATTCAATTCAGGAAAAATAAAATGAGCTGTGTCAGGGAAGATAAGTGTTATATAGACAGGAAGGCATTACTTATAGTGACTAATCTGCAGGCATAGCTCAAGTGTCTGCCTACAGAAGTAGAGAGAGCAATAGAGATTCATCCGATGTATAGCAAACACATCTCACAAGCTCATGGCAGGCATGCAGATGGCATAAACCCTGGGTGTTACACAGCCTGGGGCTTTGCTGAGCCTTTGAAAGTCTCAGCAGAGGCTCTGCCCCAGGAGCAGACGCCACAACGCAGCACATGAGGCAGGCATTGCACACAAGACTCAGGAGAGCAGAAAGTTTGTGTTTGGAGCAGGTGGGGAATGGGTAGAGGCTGTGGGACAATCGAGGGGGTGCTGTGGGACCTCAAGGAAGGAGAGGCAAGAGCATGTTCTCCCCTTGGCTCCCTGCTCCTGGCAGCATCATCTGACCCAGTCCCAGCCCCATCATTGCACCCCCTTTTACCCCTGAGACGTTGTCCCTACAAGCAGGATTTGCTTCAGCTCTGGTTGTACCCAGGTGAGGATGCTACAGTCCCAAATGCTTAAATACGTGTTGTGATCAGGAGGAAGTATTATTGGTATACTAACAATAGATTTGTGTCGCTGTGTACGGGGTGTTTCCTACTTGCACATAGTATTTTGAGCACAGCAGCAGTAGGGTTTCTTTGGGAAGATGGAGAGCCTAGCCATAACAGTATGTACACAGACTTTGATAAGAAACAAATCTTTAACAGAAAAGTTATCATTTATAAACCTGAAACATTTCTAAAATACACTATATTTATGAGACTTATCCACAGCAATGTCAAAGTGCCATATGCCATTTAAGCATGGAAGCTGTTTTTTCAAAACATGCATTTGGCTCAGACAGTTCTGCTGTCTTAAATATGATATGTAAAAGATGCTCCACACATTTCTCTGCCTTGACATCACCATACTTCAAAATGGCTTAAACAAATTTTTGAGCTGCCTATTGCTTATCTTTGTGAGCCTGGTAGCAGCTTTTCTAGAGAAGAAAGGAGGGCCTACAGCCAGTATTTAAGTGATCTTCTCATCTCTACAGCAGACCATGGCATGGACCTTCCCTGTCATATCCCCTCCACCACCACATCCAGAATCCATTTGCATAATGGTTATACAAAGAAAAAAAAATCTAAGAACTAGGTCACAACTCTGAAGCATGGTCTCCAGCCCTTCATATGTCATCAGCTGCGGTTTGAACAGTAACATACAGGTGGTGGCACCCAAGGCTGCAATGCATCCCTTTTAGATAGCAAGAGCAAAAATACCTGCTGCCTCTACCCATTACCTGCTTTTGATGAGCATAATAAGAGTTAACTGTAGAATAGTAGTGACCTGTAAACGTCTTCCATGAGCAATCCTGACTCACAATTTATGTCCTTATGTTTGAACAGGGATCTAGTTGTCAAATACCTCCATCCAAGGTTTGCTTTGGTTTTTAAAGAAAGCGGGGGAAGCTTTCTGTTTAGGGATAGCTCAGTTCAGCTCTAGTTCTTTTACCACCCTCCAAGTAGGGTTTTTGATGTTTTAAACTTTTCAGATATTCCACATGAAGGCTCCTCATTGAGAATTCACTGTTGCTTAGTCCATCCATGACATCTTTCATTTGAGGACTGTGCTCCTTTCCTTACCAAAGCATTTCTTTGATAATCTGCCAAAGCACAGCAGGTTGGATTTGTCATAAACCAGCTGGACAGCAGATTGCTGTTCTCTTCCCATTTTAAAACAAGTGTTGGGAAAGCTGGGGGTAGAAACAACACATCCTCCCCTCCTCCCACCCCTCCTTTTTTCCTTTTTCCAGGAGCATTTTTATTTTAGCTTAATTTTTTGGTATTTAATATCTTATTCAAATCAGACTTTGAAGGTTTCCTGAGTTTGTTTATTTATTCCTTCCTTCAGTTTTAGCCATGTTTGGAATAAAAGGAAGATTCCAAATTTTCTTTGCTGGAAATTTGCAAGCTTCCTCCTTCCAATCAGCCTTATTTGTTCCTATACTGGGTAATGAACATCCTGTCACGCTTTACACAGCTTTCTGTGGCTGATGCTCTCCTTTCAACCATGAAGCTCCCTTTCCCAAGGAGGCATTTAGGCTGCTCCCGGTCCCCACAGGTGCTCTTTAACTCTTCTCTAGTGGCACAGGAAAGCAAACCAACCATTATGAGAAGATTGACCTAGTCTTGTGCATCTACATAGAACCAGATACATTTAGCACTCAGCCTTGAAAGTTTGGTCTCTGCTGTAATTAATAAATGCTCATTTGCATACCAGAGGAATTAAACCTCCTCATCCTATTCTCTTTACATCATAGTAAAACAGTCTCATCCTAATGCTGTCTGTGAACCTCATTTCAATTTCTTCTCTCAGGGTAAATAGCACCTTGCTCTGTTTTCCAACTGTGCCACTTGATGCAATTAATTCAATCTCCTGCTCTTCTAATTTGCTATTGCTAAGCTCTTTTTTTTTCAGTAAAAAAAATACTTTTTTTAGTAAAAAGATTTTTTTCTTTTTTTAGTGAAAAAAATGTACTGATAGTCAATCCAGGCTCTTACTGGAAAAATCTGATCATAATCTTGCTGCCACCCCCATCTCAGAAACGAGTTCTTGAACTCAAAAATGCAGGACAAATTGAAGATAAAAAAAAATTGATACACTCTGTCACAGACCTCCTTTTAAGCCTGAAAGTTTTTTCAAAACTATTTTTCTACACTGCCATTTCTTTTGACTTACTTAATTCCGATTACACTGTGAAATGATCGTACCTGTTTCTTCATTTGTGGCCCTCTGCTTCCTAGCGTAATGTATATTTTTGATATGATGTTCTATAAAACCTTCTTCAAGTATTTCCCTGGTACTCAGATGCACTGTATTTCCTGAGGCAATTCTTACAAGAACAGCTAAGCTCCCCTGTCCAACTTTAGTACAATTTCCATTAAAATAAAAAAAAAAATAATCATTTACCAAGCAGCCCAATAAAGGTAGCATCGTGCAACCCAAAAGGAAGAACAGTTAACTTGCAAATGGAAATAGCTTTAAATTGTAACAATGTGCAGTTTTGCAAAACAAAATATTTCACTGTAATTGCTTATTTCAAATGTGGAATTATATTCCTATAATGACTGAAGTGTACAATATAAATGAAACTTAAATACAGGACTACAAATCCATAAGAAACCATGTAATTCATCATTCTTTTGTGAAAATAACTGAATTTCCTGTCTCTCTTGCTTTAGTTGAAAGCTTACTGAATCAAGCTTTAGCTGTATTTGTCTCTAAGGTTACCAAGTTTCATGGTACATGCTACTACACCACTTTATTTTAGAGCAAAAGCTCTGAATAGAGCAACATATTGCAATAAAACGTCTCCTCAAAAGCCTCTTCTTTCTTACCTCTCCTAATGACGCTGAAAACCTTCTCAAGAATGGATCCTACACATCATTTTATTTGTCAAACATATACCAGGAAAAGGCCGGGAGGTGCTGCTTCTGGAACCATTCATTGCATAATTAGTTCAGAAATCCAATGTGTGTGCTTTTCAGGCTTCTGCTCTTTGGAAAGATCTGCCCATTTTATTAATGCAACTCTTCCATAGCAGTAACAGAGACAAAACACTGCGTCCACACATACATTCCCTTTCCTTTTCTCCACAGTGATGTTAGAGCATTTGCAGGCACTGCGGGAGCTGTTAATTTCTGCCAGCTTGTCTCTAAGATGGAGTGCATTTGAGTTGATTGCCAAGTGCCCTGCTCAAGCTCCCCACCCTCACCTCCAGCTAACTGGAGAATAGTCAGATGACCATACTGATTAGACATTTTTAAAGTAAATTTTTGTTATTCCTGATGTAACCATTTCATGTCTTTGCCTATCAATTGCATCTTATTCCAGTGTCCCGTCCCTGACTGATCCAGAAGGGACTTTGACAGACTAAGCTCACAGACTACAATTCTCTGTCACAGAGAGCTGCAAATACTCTGCACTGGGTGGAGGATGAGACCATCTGCCTGTATAGGTACCTGCTCCCTTGACACCAGCTGTATGTAAACATCTAAATCCTCCTAGAAGCATCCCTGACAGTTGTACTCTGAGCTCACTTGTGATACAAAATACATTTTAACAGAAACATCTTTTAGAAAACATTTTTCTGATCACTTTCCTTAGGGAAATATTTCCTGAATACCTTTCTACCAATTATACTCCCTCTGCAGAGTCTTTCCCCATCCCTATTTTTTCCTTTGATCAAGAAATGGGCTGTTAGCACTTTATGGATATTCTAATGAAAAAGAACATATCATTTGTGTCCTCATGGGATATAGCCATTATTAAACCAATTTTTTTGTTGTTGAGTTAGACTTGTATAAAGGTAGGATATTGGATTTCTGAACTAATTATGCAAGCAAGAACTCTGGTTCCAAGTTTAATGGAAACTTTGGAGTCCATACGCTCAGGTGGTGTAATTTCCTTAATTCTATCCAAATACTTGATCAACTTGATCTAACAAGCATTGGAAAATGGTAATTTATTTTACTTACCACTGCACACTTTGGTACACTGTTTGTGGGAAGTGTGTTGCATTATGTCCCTGGTGACTGAATTACCAACATTTGTCATCCACCTACCTCCTTGAAGCCAGGCTCCTTGGCTTTCACATATGAAATGCAACAGATAGATAGATAGAAGTTTAACTAAATTCTTTCTTTTCTTTTCAAGGCTCCAGGCACCTCAGAAGTTGTGACTCTCTTTAGCCACATCCCATGAGCTCTCCATTCTCTGAAGTACTCTTGAAATCGTTCAAAGGAAAAAGGGTTCTTAACGGTACTGAAAGATGTTTTGCAGAAGATGCATTGGTAATCAATATCGGTGAGCTTCTTCCTTCCCCAGAGGCAACTGACTTGACAGCAGGAGTTATCTGTAGTAAATATAAAATGCTAGGACCACTGCACCTTGCCTATGTGTTTTTAGGCTGTGCAAAAGAAACTGGTATTCAGTCTCTTTGGGCAAGTCTTCCTCTTGCTGCAATTTCTTCAGTAACATCTAATAAACCTGCAAAGAGGGATACTAGCTTACACCTTGTATCCTCTGCATTTTATTAAAAGGAACACTCAACACTCCCAAGTTTCCATGGAAAATCTTTGGCTTCAGATCAAATACAAGCTCTTCTGTCTTAAAAGCATAATTTCTCAACTAAATGAATTTAACTGACTCCATACTCAAAAAAAGTGCCAGAGCTGAGAGAACAGAGGCTATCATCTTCATTTTCAGACACAGGTAGATCTACATATGCCAGAAACATAGGAATAATGAACAGTTGGTTATAGCAAATCATAGCAGACGTTGATCAAACCAGGTCATAAATAATTCTGTCTTAACTGCAAAAAGATTGAAAAAATGAATTTAAAAATAATCAGCCTTTCTTTGTACTCAACAATCTGGAAAAAAAAAAATCCAACTGACATGCTGTTACTCCTGATTTTGTAATATAATTTCAATATGACCTACAGGTTTCATGGATTTTTCAAGTCCTTATAGCAGAAAAAGAAGAGAGGAAATCAAGAAAGTAGAGATAAGCTCTAGCAAGCAGTAAACAGATATCCTGATGCTCTAGATTTTCATAAATTAATAGGTCTGGTCTAGTCTAGTAAATGAAATATTTTAATGACAGCTGAATCAAACACTAATTTTTCAGACCTATATTGCTGTGCTTAACAGTGCTTAACAATGGATAAGCTACAAAAAATCTACACTTTTCATGCCATTTCTATGCAGTATGTACTAATTCTTGATCAATACTATAGATCACAGACTAATTAATGAGTGATTGCCATTAGTTATGCATGTAGAATGACAGATAACAATATTAAGTTGTGCTGTAAATGGAAGAAATATTTGAACATGTTAGAAGAGATACCCCTTGAACTGAATTCTTTAGTTGCATCTATAATATCTGAATTGAATGAATATATAAAAATTTCAATAAAACAACTTAATCTGGGTCTGATGCTCACCCTTTTATACACATTTATATAAAAATACCTGTATTTGTAGCACAGTGTGAGAAATATTAAAAACATTAAAAGCATATCACATTTCCACACAGATAACCCACATTTCAGATAACTCTTTTTAAACATACTGGTCCTGGCAAAAAGCATTCTCATAGAAACCATGTCCTCATGCTACCTTCATATTCAGATAAATTGATCAATACTATAGGTGGAGGTGGGATGCTGTGGTCGAAAGAGTAGGGAACAGGGGCTTGAAACAGAGAGATATGGGGAAAGGAGGAGACAGGGTGTGGGTTCCAAAGATCTGGGATAACGTACTTCCTGAGCACATGCATAATCCTACTGGTGGGACACAAGAGTTGTTTGTTTTCTTTTGCAGGTAACTAAAAGCTATATATGTGTGAAAAGTAGTAAATATAAGGACATAGTCGCTATCTTGCAGAGAAACAGCCAGCACATATTGAGAAGAATTAGCCTTTTCACATCAATGTGTGCACACAGCTCGTGGTTTTAAAATCACAATCTAGAAGTCCCAGTCACTAGAAGACTTTAAAATGATGCTCCTCTACATAAAACAGGATTTTCAAACCCTTCCTTGAATTCTTCTCTTACATTTTTGTTGTTTTGTATGGTGCCATTGTAGTGCATCTAACAGCCTCCGTACATACATAATGTACCTATACTATATAAGTATATATACTCTATATGTACTATAAATACCACAAAGCAAAGCCATACTTTGTGGTGACACTGGGACCCAAACAAGATATCATTGCACATTAAAATTGTATTAAAATAATTCAAAAAATAGTTAAACATTGCTAATAAAACAAGATAAATACTAAACATTAAGAGACAGAGACTTTCCAGTGTTCCATAAAACCACACTTTTCAGACAAATTAATTATTTGCATCATAAAAAATGCTAACTGTGAAATAAAATATTCCAAAAGAAAGTAATGAGTAAAAAGCTTCAGGTAATTTTTGATTACATTAAAACCAATTCCCATTTTTCATAAAATATGCAGAACTTTACATCTTAAATAGTATAGTTACCTTCAAAAAATTACTTTCTTTTTAATCTTGCAAGAAATGAAACCTTAACTGGGTAGGAAAGTATTTAGAATATACCCAGAAAGAAGAAAACCTACAGCTATTCTCATGTAAGTGGCACAGCATATTTCACATACCTTCGGGAAGATACCTCAAATTAAGTCAACACTGTACTTGATTTCACTGATCAGAGTTAACACCCTGCAAAACCAAACTGGCTGCCTTGTTTATGTCATAGTTTTCTATTGCTGTAATTCACCTCTGAATAAATAATAAAATTTATCTTGTCAGGAGCTTCCGTTGCCTTGAATGAAAAACATTTCATTTCTTTGTGATGCTGTTGAAGCTAAATCCTGCTGCAAGCGACTTAATGAGCAGCTCTGGAATAAAAACTACTGGATGTGTTCCAGCTACATGGCCACCTTGATGAACATTAGAATTACATCTCAAACCAGAAGGAAGAAAAGGAAAATGCACTATACAAAATGTGTCTTCATTTGAGAAGTGAAGTTATTACTTAGTGGCGTTGTACACTGTTAATAAATTTTCTTTATCTGAAACTATAATTTAATATTTATGTATCTAATTTCCATCTGACAAAGTAGCATATTCTAAAATTAGAGTGTAACCAGAAAACGATTAACTACTATAAACAATACCAAAACACAACTCAAACATATTTTAAGGAAACAATAGATACATTTTGGCCTGGGGAAATATTTCCATTGCAGATATTGTTTTAAATACAGCTGTTATTTACGTCTTGAAAAAAATTCTTCAAAAAGATTTTCTGCTTAGCGAGACCTGGGTATATACATAAAGACCAAGAAAGAGTACACTACCAGAAAGTCCCTTATTGGTTACTAGAAGGTACAGTAATAATAGTAAATGCTGAAATTGGGGGAAAAATAATTTTCAGTATCAATGTTATATGATGCATTAGACAATATATCCCCTTTGAGCAGAAACTAGAGAAAATATCGTGCCCTTTATTATCTCTGTGGTTTCTTATGTGTAATAGACAGCAAAAAAATTGCACTTATTTTCACGTTACAGTAGAGTGTTAGATTGCAGCTCATCTTTTAAAATATTAGTGGCCATAATACTTATGATAGGTTGTGCATTATGCAAAGATGAATAAAGATGTGCATTTAAATTAAAAAACGAGCAACCACTTACAGAACCAACAGTGAGGCTTAACATAACAAACATGCACTAACCCTACACTTATGCAAAACTAAGTTCTTCCAGGAAACTGTAACCAACTGTTGACCTCCCACAAAGGTAAAGGTTTCATCCCTTGGTAATATGTTCGGACTTTTTAGTCGAATTCCAGTTTATTAGCTCATTGTCTGTAAATGTGCTGTTCCACTGTGATATCCTTTAGCTGCCCTTGAGCTTTTCCAGAATCTGCAATCTTACAGTCACTTTTATTTAAGGTTTCATTCAGCTGAAAAGTAAGTCCCCTTCAGTACTACACAAATAGGCTTCCTTATTCATCCTCTTCAGGTTCCTGTGGTAAAATTGGTGTCTCCTCCTTTAAACAAGCACTAAAAAACCCAAGGATTGTGCTGTAAAGGTGATATTTGCTTTTCTCAGAAGCAACGTTATGACCTTCATCCGGGTAGATCTAGCAGAGGAGAAAGCGAAAAAGTAAATAGTTTTTTAAAGGCTTTTCAAATATTTAGGGCTCTAATTTTCATTCTATTTTCTTTCTGGGATCTTCAAAATGTTTTAGATGGCACCAGGATGATAACATTAGTTTTATGGCATCAAGGAAAGCTAATAAAACTCTAAGTAAAACTCATTCTCTTGGAATTTGAACTTACATAAAACAACCATTGCAGTGGGATCTACAGAGGAGAAAAAATTATATTCTCAGTCACTGTGCTTACAACTGTTTACTTAGTTGGCATTTTCAATAGTGTTGAGGCATCTAAATCCCATTAACGTCAATAAGGATTTTGCTTTTAGGAATCTCTCAGTAACTGAGCTTCTAAATGTTCAGTGAAAAACCTTTTTATACATATTTTTAACTATTTACCTATCTTATCTAAAGCCCATCATCTCTCTCTCCTAGAGTGGATATGGGCATTTTAATCTCTTAAATCAAATTCCAGTGGAAATTTCTCCCAAGTGAGGCTGAACAAAAATTTGCAGGCTGAATGAAGAAATCCAGGCCACAAGGTTTAGGACAAGAGACTTGCAGTGGCCTGAGGCAAAAAGTTCCAATTGCTTCCTCAAACTCATGATATGTTGCATGAGAAGGGTTCAACAGGGCTCTTTTGAGAGCCCTGTCTTTCCTGCTTCTTCCTCTCTCCACAGGCCTTCACATCACCTCAGCTGAACTCACAGGGATAGCTGGAACAGATCCTACCCCACTCAGATTTTACACATAAAGTCCTTTTCTCTTTATAAGTGATGCTAATCCCCTTGTTATCACCTCCTCCCTGATGTAAACTCTCACACTTCAGCGGAAACTACAGTTCACTAAGGTTCAGTAAGGTCAAGGTTTGCAATGGGTAACATCAGAGATATTTGAAGGAGTGACCCAAACCCACATAATCTAAGATATTCAAGAAGGCTTAATCCAATCAGAGCCCTTGGCCAGAAACATCCACGTACGCTGTGGTGGGTCTCATGCATGTCTGTACCTCAGCAGCACGCCCTGCCCTTTCCCCAGCCTGTCTCTTACAGCACCCTCATCCTCTGTATGGCTATAGAGAGAGGGATCAGCACTCTTCCCTTTTAGCTGCCTTTTAATAATTTTAATGTTGAAACTAAGAGGAAATTAGTTTCATATGGCCCAATACTTATTCAGGCAAAAAGGGACTAAAGTAGTGATATCCATATTACAAAAAGTGCATATGGACTCTAAAGCACTTTATACAGCATTGTAGGATAAACAGGTGGGAAAAAGATGAGAGAGAGGAGAAAGAGCCAGAAGAATGACAAGAAGATACAGCTCTTGATGGCCATACTAACAGTAAGGAAAATGGTATTAAATGGAGTTTCAACTGCAAACTGAAGTTATACTGGTTGCATCATGGTAGAGACACTCCTTCCCAGGGAAGAAAAGGCAATATGAGGCTAAATGCTGACCTGTGTTTATAGGAAATGTCACAGCTGCACATACCTGCATAGTGTAATTAAGTCCAGCTTTTATTAGATGTTTAATTAGTTCTGCTGAATGCTGGAAGTGGACTTTAGCTGCAAGATAACAACATTTGGATAGTATTAGAAAAAGATAGGCTAATATAAAATA
Organism: Coracopsis vasa; assembly: GCA_026283785.1. Taxonomy (NCBI): domain Eukaryota; kingdom Metazoa; phylum Chordata; class Aves; order Psittaciformes; family Psittacidae; genus Coracopsis; species Coracopsis vasa. The sequence continues at coordinate 7,639 of JANHGB010065050.1, read as the reverse complement.
GTTATTTCTGTTAAACAGCTTTGACTGAAAACATTTCCAACCTCTGTAATTACTGGATCTGAAGCTGACTATCTTTCTGGTCAGAACTGCACAGCCCCATCAGTTACAGCGATGCAGGGTGTAATGGTGGAGGTTTTTGTGAAGCAGCTGAAAACCCCAAGGGAAGCCATGCCTTCCAGGCATTCTGTGAGGACTCATCTCTACCCTTGATTTACACATACTGTGAGAATTTAGAGGTGTATAAAATCATTCTGTTTGAACATCATGATAGTTTATAACTGTGTTAAAGGAAAGCACATTGGATTTTCTACTGCTTGCCCAGTATTGTTAAAGCCCACCATTCTTTAGGCAATGGACTTTCTGCCTGCAACACAGCAAAAACTTAATCTTTGTGTGGTAAAAACAGACAACTTTATTATCATGTCCTAATGCTGCAGAGCTTAGGCTGCAAGTGGGCTGGGTGTTTTCACTAGGTGTGATATTAAGCAAGGGCAGCAGGCAATCAGAGTCCTTGTCCTGAACACACTGTATTGCTTAGACATCTATCAGACTCCCAATTCCCTCTACCGCTGAGTTCAGAGGAGCAGAAATTGCTGCTGCCTTTTACGATCATCGAAGTCTGAGACCCTCATGCCTGTTTAGTCACCCAGTATATCTTCTCTGTCCCTCCCTTTGTGCCTGCACCAAAGCTTGCTCTTTAGACCTACATCAGTTCAGAGAATCATAGAATAGTTAGGGTTGGAAAGGACCTTAAGAACATCTAGTTCCAACCCCCCTGATTTTGCAAGGCACAGAGGTGACACTGACTGGTCTGTAATTTCCTGGGTCCCCTTCTTGAAAGTATGAGTTAAATTTCCCTTTTTCCAGTAGTTGGGAACTTCACTCGACTGCCACGAGTTTTCAAATATGATGGACAGTGGCTTAGCAACTTCATTTGCCAGCTCCTTCAGGACCCGCAGGTGGATTTCATCAGGTCCCATGGACTTGTGTATGTTCAGGTTCTTCAGACAGTCTTGAACCAGATCCTTTCCTACAGTGGGCCCAGGGTCTTCATTGTCACAGTCCCTGCGTCTGCCTTCCAAGACTGGAGTGGTGTGGTCAGAGCATTTGCCAGTGAAGACTGAGGCAAAGAAGTCATTAAGAGCCTCAGCCTTCTCCAAATCCAGGGTAGCCAGTTCTCCTGATAGCTTCCAGAGAGGGCCCACGTTGTCCCTAGTTTGTCTCTTATTCTCAATGTACCTATAGAATCCCTTCCTGTTATCTTTCACATCCCTAATTTCTTGGGAAAGAACTGGAATCTTCAGACAGCAAATTTGCTGGCACAGAAGCAATCTGTGATACGATACAGACAGAAGGAACTGTAGAAACCCAGGGAAACAATGGTCATTACAGACAACACAAGAGTAGTCCAGGGAATACAAGTCACAAATAAGCATTACAATCGCTGTTCTTAAAGAAGAAAAAAGGACAATTTTAAAAAAGATCCCAGTGTCCTAACTTTACAGTAAAGCCATTACTCTCATATATGGAAGCTGTCATTAAGTATAACAGAGAGATACATTTCTAATATGCTGTCTTTTCCCTACAGACTATTTACATTTTGGTCGTTGAGGCAGAATGCATTGTTTACTTGGTCAGAAGCAGAACTGATAAAAATGTAGCTGTCTTATAATAAAGCAAGCTCAAAAAATACAGCAAAATTCATCTAGGCTTTTTAGATCTGCTTCTCTATTGCTCTATATTGCATATAGTTCACATCTGAATAAAGAGAGTGAAAAGTGAGTGTCATAAACCTCCAAAATTAGACTTTGCCAAAAGGACAGACTAAACAATAAAGCAAGCTTGGATGCAAAGCATAATTTTTAATATTCTAGCTCAGATTCTAATGAATTCTAAATGTGTGAATGCAAATCCCAATTTAAGGAAGAAAAACTGAACCTTTTTTTTCTTTGCTTTTACGATAATCCCTGCTTTCTGATAATGCTTTGATCAGAGTACCAGCTGACTCAGGCTATAGTTCAATTTTTCAACACTGTTTGCAGCAGAAGATATTTAAGCTTCTGCCCCACTCCTTCTCCAGGTATTTTTTCCCATGTTCCTCCTCTTCAATGTTTCTTCAGTTGAACCTGTGAAACTTATTGGTAGACTCATAGGACTGTGACTTTAATCCAGATCCATGAAATAAGAAGTTAAAAACCCCAACGTCCACAATTTTTACAATTTTTTCTTTTTTTTTTTTTTTTTTTAGTAGAAACAGCATTCTAAATTTACTTTCATCGACAAAGCTATTTTAGGAGATACAGTTCCCCAGTCTCAGGGAGGGAGGTGATTGTCTCGCTCCTACTCAGCATTGTTTGCCCATTTGGCTGTAGTACTACAGAATGGTCCTGGTGCATTATCATTTCTATAGAGACAAAAATTAAAGAATGCCATCAATTCAAACAGCCAATAGTCTAGTAGCATAGGCACTGGAACATTAGCAAGCCAGTTCATCAGGAAATGTTTATGTCTTTTGGCGTAGACATCCCATAACCTGGAACTGAGCTCATTTTCACTGGATACTCATAGATTTGATGATACATTATTTCGCAGTAAATGTGAAGTAGATAAGAAATAAGTGTGGTGACATTAGCAAAATCTCACTAAACTAACAATTCAGTAGCACCATATAGCACCCTAATTATTCTACCTTTGAGGTCAATCGAGTAAATCTAGTTGATGAACATGACTTCAAATTTACTCCAGTTGGCACAATAGGGAATTTCCTCACTAAGTAGTTGTGTCACAAATGGCACTGGAAACAAACAAACAAAAGTATGTTTGGATTTGATTCTCCTGTTTTTTTAAGGTGTTTTATTTCTATTTTGAGCCTGGACTGAAGAAGTCTTTCTTTTCAAGACAATTTTTCAAAATCAGAATATTTTTAGTAAGGAAAAATATTTGTGAGAAGTTGGATTTTTCTGATGATGACAACTTTGTTAGTATATTCATAATGAGCACTGTTGAACGCTTCATTCAGAAATCATGTAGCATATTAAGGAAGGAAATGGGTTGACTAGAGATGCAAAGCTACTTAAGGAAAATAAGCCTAAGAAGCGAATGGAGAGACAAGGACATATAGAACACAAAAATCTGAAAACTTCTGAGACAGGCTGATGGTGGATGAAAGGGTTATTGATTCAGTGTTATATGATCCAATAACTCTTACAATACCAAATATCAGAATTGAGATTTGGTTTTACTCCTGTATGCTTTAAAGCATAATTCCCAAAAATAACCTCCATTCCCTATTGATTTGATTAAGTTTGACCTATATTTTATATATTAAGAAATTCAAATGAAGACTAAACATACTTGTTAAAATGGTTTTCCTAAGCTACTGATACAGTACTAAAGGAATATTTAAATGGAGAACGAAGCTGTACTGTTAACAGTATTTTTAGATTAGAGTTGCAAAGTTCAAAGAAAAAACATCTTTAAAAAAAATGTAAACTGTACAAATTCAAAGAATATTACTTACTCACGTGAGTTTTGGAGGAAAATATTCTCTGAAGAAAACGCTCGTCCTAAAATCACTGACTACCTTGCAAATACATGGTAACAGTGTCCTTGTAAGGAGGGTATTATTGGTTCTTACATGGATACTGAGAAACGCAAACATCTGAAGAATGTCTTAAAATTATACATTGTTTATTGCCACATAACACAGACTGATTTAAATGAATTTGTAAAGTGAAACAGTTGGTGCTGAGGACTGAGAATCCATATTATATACATTTCAGAAATTCCTTTGGACCAATTCTATCTTGGTTCCATGCATCAACTACTCATGATCTGCACTCATTGAGAGTTTCTTAGTTTATTTGAAAGAAACACGTTTCATTCTGAAAGCACTCTTAACTCTAAGTTGTGTAGAGTAGGAGGTGTAAGGAAGTGGGTATGACTGGAAGTTTTTTTCAAAAGCACACTAGGATTTGGTCTAAAATGCTAATGTAGAAGCAACTATGAAGAGCACAGAGAGCAAGTAAGAACTTCAAGCAGAATTCAAGTCCAAAATATAGGTTCTACTTTCTTAGGAGAGAAGTCCTTCTGATTAAAAATGTTGATGCTTACTTCATGTACTTTCTTGATGTCTTAGTTTCAGTGTTCATACTTTGAAGATTTGCTTTTTACTTCCTATCAAACTCAGTTGCAATGGCTCTGAATATTTCAGAGTCACTAAACTTAATTAAACTCAAACTCTTATTAAACTCAATCTCAGGACTGTCTGCAGTTACTTTCTGGGGCATTCTGCCATACGCCCCAGAGCTCATATAACTGTAGGTCAGCTGCATGTGGGACTGTGCTGCAATTTCCATTCTAATCACAGACCTAAGTTTTGTCTCTTTGGAAGCTGCTGTATGAAGATTGTTGATATGTGCCTGAGCCAGGTATGGAATTGAGTGACAAGGCCTTGAGTGTACTGCTCCAGCTTAGGGGGTTTGGCTGCAGGTGTCTGCTCAGAGCTCATGTCATGGAGGAAAGCAGTACTGTCAAACTACTACTGTGGCTGTTCTGTGCATGGGAGTAGTGAACTTACTGTAGAATTTAGATGTGTACATAAGGAACAACAAAAAAATACGTAAGTTTGAGGAAAGCTTATCATAGGTCTTCAGCATCTTGGGGAAGTAAATTTCCCTTCACTGTTTTTCATTTGGTTTTTTTGCTCTCTCCCTTCCCTCCCCCAAGTTGTTTCTAGGAGTATTGAAAATCCTACAGGTTTCTTTATTGTCCTAATCAGCCTTAATAATTTGGTTTTTCTTTATGATTTATAGGATAAGCTTTTATTTATATCTCTTATATTCTTCATAAACTTTTCTTCAGAAGAATAGATTCAACAAATTGTCAGTTCACCTACCTTGTCTTAAAGGCTGTAAATTCATTAATAAATTGTTGCAGCAAACAATTACAAATTAAGTCTTCAAAATAAAAGGATTAAAAGTATTTTGCCTTTAAATAATTGCTATCTTGTTATTAATAATGACACAGCGTACACGACTTCAAAGCACTCTGCAATTGCTAATTAAACCTCAAAAGACTTCTGTGAATTCTTTCTGCATTATTAATACTGTTATACAAGTTTTCTAGCTAAAGCCTTAAGGACTAGAATCATAATAGGGATTTAGGCACCAAGAATCTCTTTGGGCACCAAAATTAGTCAATACTGCTGTTCACAGAAGTCCCTTCCTGCCTTCCATATGAAGTCTTTAGCTGCTGAAATTTATGCTAGTAACTTTTCCAGATGCTGGCTCACCTTTGTCAGTAAAGGTAAGAGGAAGATGTTGCCTGTTCCACTACTCTGCTTGAAGTTACCAAGCTGAACTGACCGTTTATCTTCTCCCTACCCTTTGAAATGTTAATAATTGATCTTAATTACCAACTCCTTCAATTCTGATTATTGTTCTAGGTTGCAACTTAAAGAACAGAGGAATAAATAAATGTTCTATTCATACAAGTTTAATCAGTAGCTGCAAAGAGTTCTTAACACACTTTTAGGAATATACATGGGTACAACTGCCTGAGAGAGCCAAATCTCTGTGGTTTGATAAAAGGAGCTAGCTTCACTGTTTTTACCTGCTAGATAAGCACTCCAGCAACTGTTAAAGTCTTAGATTAAAACTGCTTACCTTCTTACACAGTTAAGGTGTAAATTAATGAAAGAGACACTGGTCTCTTTCAATTCCCTAACTACTGACAGAGATGATTATTTTAACAATTAACATATTTCTTCATTGAATACTTATTTCAAGAGTTCATTGTCTTCTACCATTATGCTTTCTTAGAGCTTCTGAAGATTTAGTGTTGCAACAAATGACCTTACAAAAATTAAGATCTGTGGTTCTACATTACATTCTGAGAAGATAAATTTCAAGTTACAGATGTTCAAGCATGAAGAATTGTATCAGAAGTCATCATCATGAGGATTGTTCTAGTGACTGATAGAGATTTTAGAAGGTAACATTTCAAAATGTTTTAGCTTGTTTGGATGTTATCCTTATTAGAAAATTTAGGCTTTTAGTCTAATGTTTTGAACCTTTTTGATATTTTGATCCCATGTCATCAGCTGTCAATCACTCACTTTGGCTCAAGTAGATTTTGATACACTGAGCAGAAGACAACCAAAGATCAAAATACTTTTTATCTCATATGCATGTAAATTATTTATTTCAGAAAACCCTTGGAGTTCTTAAAACTCAAAACAGCTTATATACTTTCAAATCATAATATACTATTTCCTACTTCATAGAAAATCAGTTGTATGACTGGTAATCAGCTGTTCCTTACATTCCCTTTTCCCAGCAATACCTTTTACATGATCAGTGTGAATGTTTTTTTGACTAAGACTGCTTTTTCCTTGCTTTCTTCTATGAATTCTTAATCTGTGGAGTATGAAATTCATAGAATGTGTAACTTCTTCTATAGTCAACACTACAGAACTCCAAGTATGGTGTTCGTAAGTGCTTAGATTTTACTTGTATTTTAAATAGATTAGCATGATAGCAGATAGAGATTGCACTGTCTACATAATCAAAGTAAGTTCAGTACCGCCTTTTTATTCACCGATGCACAACTCTATCGTTCACAAGCTTAAGTTGAGTGAGGTTTTCAAAAGGTTAAGCAAGAAATTCACAGTAGATAATATTTTTTTTAATCTAATTCAGAACAAATGTCAGATCTTTCTTTGTTCTTCTCAATCCTTTCCACACATACCTACTGCCTTGCTCAGTTTAATGCTCAACATAAGTTCAGTGAACGAGGAGAATTTGTATGGTAATCATTAAATTTGACGACAGTGTCATAGTCTGGTGCAAATTTTCCTTTTCATGCCAATAGTCAATAACCTACCTTTTCATCTCCAGAATTTACCAGAGAAGCAGAATAAGAACATTGCCACAAGAGGTAGTAGACATCTAGGTAAAGTGGGGAAAAAAATAAAAAAGAAAAAAAAGACACTTACTCTCCTTGTCTTTCCTTAAACATAGAAAAAAACCTTGGTTAGTCATCAAGCAACCTTTAGAAAGAATGAGAAGTTTATTTCTCTCATTATTTCATTATGAAGGCTTTAAATAAAAAGACCCACATTTTGTTCTAAGGCCAAAATCTGTATTTTCTCATCTTCCAATGAATTACATGGTTTACAAGTACATATATTTGCACATACACATGCACACTTTTGCATTGATGAAGTTAAACCAATACACTCTTTCCACTTTCCTTTTTAGATTTAAAGGTGAAATAATATGAACAACTTCAGGTCTAAGTCAAACTAAGACTCTTCAGAGTATTAAAATGTACATGTCCAAATGAATTGTCTGACATGATTTGTAAATAATTGGTATAAATTAATAGAATTATCCAGGACTCTACTTTATAAAAATCCTGAAACCCTATTTCCTGAAAATTTTATTTCTTAAAGTCACACACATCCTTTTTTTTTTCTTTATAATAAGTAATTTCATATTCTGATGATAAACATCTTGATAAACAACAAACATCGTGATAAACAATTGCTGAGGTGAGTAACTCGAGAGAGGACGCCTTCAACACCTGAGCAGGGGGAAGCTCAGCGTCCGGGAGCCTCAACTCAGAGCGGCGAGAG
>JANHGB010065047.1:0-17489 GCA_026283785.1 Coracopsis vasa | reverse complement strand
AGTACATTCCCAGATATCCAAAATACAATAGATTCCTGAGATTCTTTCACAATTGCGCAATCCAGAAGTGTTATACTATCCAGAAGGACTGATATTCAGCTTGTATACTGTCTCAAAGATGTTCATTGAAGTCATTTCTGGAAAGAGTTCTGCTGTGCCATAACACAATGAACAACTGCAGTTCTGCAGCTCACACAGATATGAATGGACTGAACAGCAGCTCTCAGTACCACACACATACCTTTTGCACTCTTTGTAGAGTGCTGCTGTTTGCACACAGCTCCGTTCTCTGGGAGAAAGTATAGGTCACCTGTAACACGGGATGCAGAGCTGTATTTTTTTTCATGCCATGCTGGTGCTTTCCAGAGGGCTGGGAATCATATGCCAAAGTTTTCTATATTGATGAAGGAAATCTTTTTTACCTCTCCCCTTATTAAGATGCTGGGAGTATCTCCATATTACCCTTCTTATTTTTCTCATTTTTACAGTCTTCTTCATTTATATCAAAATTCCAATTTGTCAACAACAAAACTGAGTATAACTAATGAGGCACGGATCCAGGAGAAACAGCTTTATCATACCTTCAGTACAAAAGTGTGATTGAAATATAGCACAGGCTCTGATCTGAAACTGTAAAGGTCAATCTTTAAATAACCAGGTCTTTTGGGATCTGACCTATCCAGGAGCATTTTAGTTTTCACTGGGCTTTCTTGTTCAAATTCAGCTCTCTGGAAATAGTGCTGTGTCCAAGAGTACATCAGCAGGGCAGGGCTATTCTTAGAATAACAAGTCAAAAACTGCTTGTCTCAGTACTCCTCACATTGTCACCAAAATCGAGCATTGCAGCTGTGGATGCTGTTCCCGTTATGCAGTACTGTAGCACAGCTGGTGTTTCATTCTCTACGCCCTGTGATTTAGTCTAACCACATTCAAGACAGGAGGAAGTAGTACAATTCCCGTAGCCCTCCCACTCCCAAAACGCATGAGTTGCCATACGGCATCAAATACTTGAAACACCAAACAGAGTAGATGACCATCAATTTTCCTATAGCCCATATAGTTTCTTGTTACCCCTGGCTTGCATTCTGCCAGGTCCCAAGAAAATCTGGGAATAGGATAGATCTCCGACACATATATACAGGAAGTGAGAGGGCAAAGAAGGTAGGGTAATGGCAGGAAGAAATATCCGAGTTCTCAAGTCATTGAAAGAAGTGGATGCAATGAGTAGCTCTAGGGATCCCAGGTCGTAGCATGGAACAGCATGGTTTTCTGAAACTCACAATAGGACAGCAAGATGAGGAAGCCAAGGGGTTGCAATGTTTTGATCTGGGAAAGGGGAGGAGGGATTAATCTCCAGCCTCTCTTTCACAACATCACAGGTGTGCCTGAAAAGCAGTGGTGACAAGCTAAGAGCCGCACAACACATGGATGAGCTACTATTATTCCTGGGCAGATTGTAGACTTAATTGTCCAGAAAATCATTCAAAAACTCTCTGGACTGTTCACATCTTAAGGCCTAATGCTGAATGGCACTTCTGTAGCCTCAACCTGAAGGCCATGCATAAACTCATCATGTTAAAGATGAGGAGGCTCTACCTGCCATGTTTGTACCCTATTCCAGTCCACAGCTTCTAGAACCCCAGAGAAAAAGCAACAAAAAGTCTGTATCATTACAAAGCAGAATGCTTTTGTTTGTTGTTAATACTGTGTCCATATTTTTTTGAAAAGCTGTTAGTGTTTTAGATGAGCTCAGAGCTAAGATACCTGCAAAACGTATTTTCATTTGCAGAGTCACTTTAGTCACTTGGCTGACTCTTCTTCATATTCTGTGAATATGAAGATGACCCCAGAAGATTTGCTATTTTCATTGTTGCTACGTTAACGAAAGAAAAATAAAAAAAGAAACACACCAGAAATATACTGTGCAAAATTGTAGGTCTAGTCCACATAGAAAGATTTCAGAGTAACAAGTGCTTTCTTGACCTTCATTCAAGCCTAAGACTTACTCAGCAGTTCTCATTGGTATTAAAACAGCCAAACCTAAAGCTTTTCATCATTTTCAAAGGAACTCATCAAAAAAGCTTCGTGTTTTTAAAGTCATAAAAATAGTTGCAATTGTTAGCATGCTTCCCCTAGGTCCGCAAGGACAATGAAAAGATAACCATTGATATAGCCATATTAATTACAGCAGAAAATAAGTAACAAGGAAAGAGATCACTTACTCAAGGCTGTAGGCAAAGGTGAGAACTATCTCTTTGCTCCCTGGCTCCCAGGTTGATGTGCTAATCACTGAACTTTACTTTTTCAAAAAAACTATAGCTTTAAATTCTCTGTGTGTTTTAAAAGTACACAAACCTCGTATAACATCATAAAGAATAAAGAAAATGTCAAGGTTTCAAGAAATGTACCTCAAAACATTTTTATTATCTCAGAGGGGAAGCATTCTGGATGTCAAACAAGTGAGTTTTCTGTTGCCATTGAATTTATATTTGACCATGTCTGAAATAGAGTGCTTTTGCTGTGGTTACAAACCTGGAAGTATTTCAGTGGCTTGCAATAAACTGCAAAGAGTCCCTTAGTTCTACAGCATAACACTGCAATGTGACATTGACAAATGTTAAACCAAAGCAGGGATTAAATACTACACTTTATAAACCAGCTTTCAAATCTCCTAGTAGTGGCATTTCAATAGTAAAAACACCATAATCCAACACAGGAGGTCAATGCACATGAGGGTCATCGTGAGGAGCCTGATGCTTTGCCATGGCAGTAGCATGAAATTCACTGTTCCTCCCATCCATTCAGGATTTCTCAGCCACAGCCACAAGCCACTCACTTAGCTGTGTGCCAGAACTGTGCAGCTGCAAAAGCAAGTGGAAAGCTCAGCCAAGTAGCTCTTCATAGGGCATTTAGACATATAATATTTTAGACTTGTGAGTGTGGTCTTTTAGACCAGACAAAACACAGGCAGCCATTGCATACTGTGGCCAGCAGCATACCCTGAAGGTTTCCTGGTACAGGAGATGATGAAAAGTAAAGCACTGCAAATGTCATCAATGCATCATGACTCCTTTCTGATCATGATAGTTTATATTTGTTAATGCTCAGTATGAAGCATAACTGAGGCCTGAAAAATATCAGAGCTGCATTATGCCTTGTTATTCAGACAGACACACACAAACAAAAGAAGAAGAAAGTGGAAAAATCATGCATTATTTTTCTATCGCTATAACTGTCACTCTAAGATCCTATTTTAATAACATACTAGGGAAGCAGCTTTATAGTAGAATTTCCAGAGTTTATGAATGGGACTGTATGATGTGGTTGCTCGCTGTGCCCAGCAAGTTGGAAGGACCTTTCCAGTCCCACGCTTCCTTTGTACCCAAGTCAGTTCAGCATAGTCACAGTCCTCATTCCTCTCCTCCTTCACCTTCACGTGATGTCTGGTCTCTTTAGGAACTTCCTGTATTCCTTACTTCTCCTCCCTACTTGAACCCACAGTGAATTACTCTCTCATACACTTTTCCATATATTTTAAGCCATCACAGACACTGACAATAGATTTGAGGCACTTACATTTCTGCAGAAGTAATCCAATTCTCAACAAATAATCTGTGATGACAGTTTAATGCACATGACATAGCACCAAAGAGTCGTATACCGTAATATGGAAAGAAATTTGTCTCTCTATGATAAACTATCTTGATACATACTTACTACCATGGATAGATTAGCTTTGAGTTTAGAATTGCAAACTGGATGAAAGAGGGGTAATGAAGATTTCTGGGCATTATAAAACCTAGTTAGGATTTTTATTAATCCCAGTTTGTTCTTCTAATGTTAGTGAAGCATAACTGGATGTGAGAACTTGAACATGATCTATCTCCTTTCCTATAGTTACCTTGAATGATTACGCTGCCCATAATGCAGAATGTGGATGGAGGCCAGCATCTCCAAATAAGGCTTCCTGTTAAATTCCCTAAATCCTATTCTAGGCAGTTAAATAAAATAGCTCTTTCTAGGGATGACAATTCCTGCATATTCAAAGACAATAAACAATCAACTGAATAATTTTTTTGAGAGACAATTTTAAACTTCATGTGAATGTTGACTTTATCCTCCCTAATAAGTTAGCATCAAAACAATCTTTCTCATAGAAACACTGCTGAATCATTGACTTCAGAGAACATTTAAGTCTTCTGGCAGGAACATAACATGGTTCCCTAAAATTGTTTGGTTAAAACAAGCCAAGTGTTAATAGATACCACAAAATATCCAATTCTTGTTATGATTCACGATCCTCATCTTTTCTTTTTTTCCCATTAGGAAGCCAAAGGTAGAGAAAGCCAAGATATTATTTCAATGATATAAGTGAAATCTATCAGATCAGCAGCCAGAATATCCTGTTGCAGAGGTACTGCCTGTTGCTGACATTAATGGTAAGTGTGTTGATCTGTGCTTCAAGTATAGGATTTATTGAAAACCAGGTAGTTTTGCCAAGGTCTGAGCAAATCATATGCTTGGGGTACAGAACTCTCAACAGGTAACCTGTGGGATTGCTTAACTTTCTCCAAAACAAAACATACCACCTCGCACAGTGAACAGTACATTGTTTTGCAAGTTCAGTGTGACAGTGCATAACAGAATTGAAGAAGTAGGGTATGTATTTTGAGACCTTTCCCAGTGAGGCTCACAAGCATATTTTAAAATGAACAAACGACATCATTTAACTTTTAGGTCAGCAACCTATTTCTCTTTCTTTAGCTCTTGCAGCAAATAGCCTTTGTCTTTCTTCTCTTCAGGTTCGGGATATTGAGAATACTTAGGGAATGTGTATAGTTCCTCCTGCCACACATGTCTGCTGCTTCATACATAAATATGATGCTTACGAGCATGTCCATGGAACACTATCTCCACCTCTATTTTTCAACCTTTTAATCTTCACATGTTCAAGTGAAGAGTATTGCTTAATTCAGTAATGTGAGACTGAGCATATTTAGGGCCTTTTCGAAGTGCTTGATAGTTGCATTTCTTGCATCTTATTAGAAAAGAAGGCTTATTTGTTGAAATTATGTGTTTAACCATTTGAAACCTATAAAAACAGACATGCTTATGTATGCTACACATTTATATTGTGATATCTCATTTTCATATGACTTTACAAATATATATAATACATATATCAATATATATACACATATATATACATATATACATATATACATATATATACACATATATACATATATACACACATATATATACATACATATATACACATTACTGTGCACACATGTAAAAAAATATATAGATCTGCATAAAACCAGGTAACTCAAGGTAGCATCCAGACTGAAGAGCCTTTAAAGATAACCTTGCTTTTACCAGAAACATCTCTATTTGCCCTTTATTCTGCCTTGCTTGTAAAACATACATGTTTTACATACATGTTTTACATACATGTTTTACATACATGTGTTACATACACATACAAGTATGAGTACTAAGATATATTTTTATATAAATATAAGTATATGCATATTCATATACATTTATATGCAGAATACAGGGGTTAATCTTACATATTATACGCACTTTTTAAACCCTCAACCTGTGACAGCTCTCTGCATGAGCAGAGGCTTCTTTGCAAACCATGTTAAAATTTGTCCTTTCCTCTAGAAAATAGAAGAGTTCACATAAGCCATGTAAACAAAGCGTGGCACTAACACAACCTGTTAGCATAATGTCACACTTATCTGATGTCACCATCCATCTACTTCTGTGTTTAATCTGTCAGCTCTCCCGGATTGGAGTGTGTCTGGACATCCCGTGCCAAGTGCTGCGTGCAGTAAATCTCTACACCATCCTGGTTTTGGCAGGCACTGTGATACACAGGAGCACTGTCTTCATTTTCTGCCAAGTGCCTACATGGGAGACATGGGACGGCATTCACTCCTATTCCTATTACTCCCTAGAGACAGTCCTGAATTGTTAACACACACAAAAGATTAAGTTTCACACCACAGTTTTCTTTTCCTAGGATAGGTTGCTGTAATACATCCCTCAGTAGCATGATGTTAGCCTGAAACACTTCTCAGTAACTTGTATTTGGCAAATCCCATATATCATCATTATACCTTGCTCTGAGTAGCCCAAGTCCTGCTGACTGTGCTGACAGGAGGGTAAGAGAGGGTTTTTATTTGTGGTGCTGAGGAGAATGGATGCTACCCAGAGGACAAGTTCTTGAACCAGCAAGCTGATGACTGCTTTGGCAACGCTATCACTTATTACACTGTCAAAGGCCATTGCAGGCCTTCCCAAGTAGGTAAGTGGGAATACCTTCTTCTGATCCTTGCTATTATACTGGATAACTCTCAGCTCTTCTTCCACCCACCCACCCCAAAACTCTTAATAACATGTTCAAACACTGAACGATATAAACTAAAGTGGTGGGATATCTTTGGGTCAGTTTATCCCTGTAATACACGCTGAAAATATTTCTTCTGCCTTTTGTTATTATAGGGGTTCAACATTTTAATACATTTCTTCATTCAAAAGACTACATATTAGGCTGCAGATTGTAAAGCTTTTTAATGTTCTTTACTCCCAATTCTGTATAAAAGAATAGGTAGAATAATGTCTCCCTATTTAAGAGCAGACTTGTTTCTTTGTTTTACACTGCATTAATACATGCAATTCTGAGTCATGGTCACCAAGGTCAGCTTCATTTCATTGCAGGATTTCCTGCATTTCTCATTAGATTTAAAATAGCTTGCAATACCACACACCATGATTTCCACTGAAAATACTGGCTTACAGCCTATGCACAAAGTATTTTTTTCCAGTGATGGGTGAATCAACTGTTCTCCTTAAAAAAAAAAGGTAGCTGGCATCACTGCTAAAAGAAAATGCTTAAAAGCAAGAAGAAAATTTAAATCAAAGAAAAGAGGAAAGTAAAGGAAGGAGGGAAGTATACAGTATACAGAAGAAATAGCTCCGATACAGCTTGCTCATAGGTCTCAGTTGAGGATTATCAGTGTCTCTGAGCTGCACCGTGGGATGTGAAGCACTCCATCCATGTTTGCACAACAGGAGCCCATCTTGCTCTGCTGCTGACACCCGGCACCCTGAGAGGAGGCAGAAGAGCTCGTGCCGCGCTGACCCAGCCATGACTCTGATCTTCCCACTTCAAAGAAGGAAGACTCCTGTAGAAGCCACTCTGGGATTCCTAAACTGTTTTTCACACAGCAGATGAGAAGCATTTGATAAAACAGAACATATAGCATAATTAGGCCTCAAACAGCATATGCTAATTACAAACGCAGAGTTATGCACATTTCTAATGAGGGTTCTGGAGAGGCAGAATAGGGAGAGGAACTCCAGTGAACACAGACAATCTGCAGCAGCCACAGCTGTGGTGCAGAGGAGATGTCTTAGAGACGTTATGTTGCAGGGGAAGGGATACTGATGAGAAGCAGGACAATTGAGCTGTTTAAAACAAATTTTGCAGTGTTTAAGCATCATTGCCATCAGGGACAGGCAAGGGGGAAGGTTATCAAGAATGTTAGGCAGCATAGGCTGCATGGGCCCAGCTCTCGTTACAGTCTCACAACTTCATGTGCAGAAGGTGGCAGAAGGGCTTGCAGTTGAGGACACAGGCAAGGCACCTTCAGGACAGCCTTTGTCAACAGATAACATGGTCTGCTGAGGTATGCTGTAGGTCTGCTAGTCACATTACTGGGCCGGTTAGCCCCGGGAGTCAAAGTCTGGGGCCAGCGAAGTGTCCATAGCATGCTCCAACACAGCACAAGATAGGTGATTTCAGGGTAGTTCATATCTACCAGTTCCAGTACCGGCCACAGCATGGTGGCTTTCACTGTGGCTTCACAGTATGTGTTGAATAGCACCGAATATCAGCTCAAGTGGAGGCCCTTTCTTTCAACCCTTCACCACTTTCACATCCAGAACTAAAACTGATGCTTCAGTTTGTGCTCAGCCTTACTCTCTTCCTTTGCCTTATCCAATAACCTCCTTTGCTTTACCCAATAACCTGCTTTTCTGAAGGTCCATTTGCAACCAGTCCTGAGGTCAGTCAGGTGCATGTCATGCCCTAGCCATGGCATAAATCCTATGTGTGAATGTGTGGGTGCTGTTACCTCCTGTTATGACCCTCAGAAGTGGGTTTAACCACACAATGTAAGGAAGGAAATAGGAAAACCCACAGAGAAGACAGAGATCAAAGTCAGTGGTAGGATTACCAGATTTTACAATGACTGTATAGCTCTGGAATATACAGGGAAATGAATAACCTGTATTTTTTAATACAGGACACAGAATTTGAGACTATAATACAGGAAATCCCATATAATACTGCATGTCTGGCAACCATAATGCTATTCTAGGAAACACAAATTTTATGCTTGAATGTACCACAGAATTCTTCTGTGATGCTGAGTAAATCGCTCTGAGCAAATTTTCTCTCATCCTGTGTTCCTCGATTTTGCATCCTTCTCATTCCCCTCAGGTTGCCTCCATCTCTTCATTGCTAGGGCAGCAGAAGGAAGAACAGCAGGAGTGGAGGATATCAGACCTTTCTATTAGATGATGTGCCGTAGCTACACGTGGTAACAGGAGGAGGAATTACAGGGAAATTCATGCTTGTCTCCTGTAGCCTTGGGACAGAGGATGCCCAGTGCAGATGGCATCTTCAGTAACCTAAGCGCCAATTTCTGCCAGGTCACTGCTGAGCAAATAAGAACTAAGGTTTCAAGAAACACATAACTTGGCCAAATCTGGGCACTTCTGTAGAGATAGGGAGTAAAATGCACGCTGTTTGTGATGAAATTTCCAAAAGACCTCAGGTTAAGGTCCAATACCCTACATGGAAAATATAAGTGTACTCAGGCCATTTGAAGTAAGTAGCTGAAAAAAGGAGTCTTGTAATGGAAAACTTCGTACCAGGGAGATTTTTACTTGCCTTGCTCATAATAATTATGTTAAAATAGAGGCTTTATGCAGTGCTTATTATTTGTACTTGAGGTTGTGGTCAATTTTTGAGTACCATTAAACAGATTTTAAAGGGGGGAAAAAAGCTTTTGTATGAACCAGTGAAGAAATTTACACAAGCTCCCATCTGAGGTTGATGGAAAAACCAGACACAGAAATGATAAGTGAAATGCTGCACTTAGGAAAGTAGAAAGAAATTTTGCCACTGGTTTCCACAGGATCAACATTTCTATATATGGTAATGCATTAATAGCATTAATCAGAATCATTTTGCCCATCCATGAAAGACAGCTGACTCTCACATGAAATGCAGAGGCTTTTTAGCAGTATTCTTCAATTTAGGACAGGTTGGGATAAATAATGGTTTTGTTTAACTGAAATGTCAAAGGATATTTTCTTTAAGCATATGCAATTATTCAAACTGGAATTCAGTCAGGTCACTGCAGTTAGTGTCCTTCTGTCATTATGCAAAGACATTTCTCCCTATTGAATGCTGGGTCTGACAACTCCAAATCAGAGGAACTAATTAAACTATTAAGGAAATATAAAGCAAAACCTTTAAAACTAGATTTTCCTGACTTTCCCTTTATAAAAGGGAACCTGACATGTTTTCAATGCATTCAAATATGTTTTTTTGCATTCAGAGGGATAATGTTATTTTTTTAATGGAATTTGTGTAAGGTTCTAAAAGAGATGTCCTCTGCATAGGAAGTCCATATGGCACGATTACTTTGGCATGTAACCAGAAGGTCTTTCTGGTTTGATCTTTACCTTCTCTTGAGCCTGTTAAATAACTCTTAAACTCTATTTCTAGCTATTTTAAATTCTGTGCTCTCTCAGAAGCTATTTCTCACAATCAGGGGAAAAAACAAACAAACAAAATGTCTAATAATATCTTGTGATTGGCAGGTAGTGAAATACCTCTTTCTTCCACTCATGGAACTTGTATATCTCCAAAATACTTGGCAAATGCCTGGTAACCAATTCTGTCTAATATCTCAATGCTCACTCATGTACCTGATATATATGCAAAACAAAACATTAAAATATATAGCTAAGACTGCTGTAAGATGCCCTCTTTAGACCACACAAGACTTTTGTGATCTCTCCTACTGCTGCCACAGAGCCAGAAAGCTGTCTGGCCCCTGCCTGTGTATGAAGACAGAGGGATCAGTGCAGAGCTCTGGCAAGTGCTATACTGAAATACTTGATTATCTGCAGTCTTCTTCCAGTGCCAGGAACCTGCTCAGGAAGAGGGGGCTGTTGGCACAAGGCTGTGCTTCAGCAGCGTGACTCCAGCGTAAGAACTGCAGAGAGGATTTGCTAGCCAGGAATCATTAGAGTGGCCCAAGGACAGGGGTGTCCTGAGTTACCTCCTATCCAAATTTACAGTCCATGTAGTTTGCTAGGAGCCCTAAATCTGTGAAAGCAGCAGTATCCTATGGCCTTAATCAGGAATCATAAATGACTTCTGAGGAGCATTACTACATTAAATAGGGGAAGGCTAAATGAAGTAAATACTAGCTCTCATGATTCTAAGATTATTTGAATAAGCTTGCAAAATATTCTATTTTTAAAGGCATCAAAGTTAAATTAGATTAATTTTCTACATTTTAAAATCCTGATGTATGCCTGAAGATCTGGTAAATGCTTTTACATGTATCGCTCAAACAGGAACCTGAATTATTTTTTGATGTTATGGGCAAGGAATATGAGAAGTCTAGATTAGCACTGTGAGGGTTGAAAAAAAGATCACAGTATGAAAAAAGAATAAACATTTGGAGTGGCATATTTACAGCAGTCTTATGCCTGTCTCTCATATTTCTTGATATTGCTACAGATTATATGTAAAAAAATAATAATCCTGGTACAACATTAAGGCTCAATTAATGTGTTCTGAAACTTGAAAATTACAAAATCAAGCAAAAGTTTTCTCCTTTCTAGCTCAGGGTCATCTTAAAACAAAAGAAGCAGTGTTCAGCAGATACTTCTGGGGAAAATGGCTTCTTCTTTGAGATGAATGTATCTGACAGATATATTGTCAGGATGTAAATCCTGTTGTTGCCTTGGCAGAAAGTTTTCTTCTCCATTTTTGCTGAAGGGCTAGATTTGAATTTTCATGGCCCAGAATACAAATCTTTTTGCAGCTTGTGTTCTTCCAAGGAAATCCACTCTATCATCTCACACTGCGAAGCTGACTTGCACTCTCTGCATACCAAAGCACTTTGTGGGTCCATGGAGATAATCTCCTTGACTGATTTTATAACAAGCAGAACGTTCATTCAGGAAAGACATAATTGGCACACAATGATCAAACATTATAAAGCTATTTGCAGTAAAAAACCCTCCATATACAAACTATGGGAAGATTATGTAAATAATTTATTTTAAGATGAATCAGCTTAATATTATGGTTAAGATCAATGAGGAAATAAGACTCCAAAAAAGCAAGATGACTAGAGTCAAGAGGGAAATAGTATATTCCTTTTTATATGTATAAAATGAACAGTAAAGTTAGCCATAATTGAGCTAATCATGATAAAAATACAGCAAATTTGGCAAATAGCATATCATGTTTTGTAATGCTAAAGAGGCCATGCCACACTGCTTTTTATTACCCAAAGAAGATCATAGATTTGTTCAGGTTGGAGGGGACTTCAGAAGGTCTCTAGTCCAACTTTCTACTCAAAGCAAAGTTAAGAATGAGTTCAGACCAGGCTGCTCAGGGCTTTGTCAGCCCTCTGAAAATCTCCAAAGATGAAGTTTCTCAACCTCATGAGGCAGCCCTGTTCCAATGACTGACTGTCCTCATGGTATTTCTTGTTCCCCCTCATATCCAGACACCACACCATCCCACTTCCAATTCAACTGCAATTCAACAAATCTCTTCCTTCTCCTCTGGGTACCACTGTGAAGAGCTCAGCTTTGTCCCCTCAGTGACCTTTCTATAGGCACTGGGGAAAGCTCTCTCTCCTCCAGGCTGGACAAGCCCAGCTCCCTCAGACTCTTCTCACAAGGCAAGTGCTCCAAGATCCAAAAAGGTAGAAAGGACCACATCTTAGCTGCAATCCTAAGTGCCTTTTCTTCTTTCCCTGTGTCTTCAGGATCCAGGATTACTTCTTTATGGAACAAATGCCTTACACACCTCTGTGTACATATGTAGCCTGGAGGCTTTTTAATTTTCCTATAAAATAATAAAATATTTATGTTACTAAATCATACAGTCCCTATCAAAAGTAATTGTATCACTACTTTGCCTGTCTTCCCATCTTCATAACCGTTCTGATCACCACCATGTCAGTGCTACACTGGATACAAGACACCAAAAGATCATGTGGTTTCTCTTACCTACTTTCAGCTACAACATGCAATGATATTCATGTAGATGAACATAATTTTAAAAGCTGGAAACAATCTCTATGTGACACAGCTACTTTCCCTTTTCAGTCAAAATACCTCCTGCAGACAGTAAGATGTGCAGTTATCAATCTTATTCAAAATAGAAGAAAGCAAATTAAACAGTAGAAAAGTTCTTGTTACCATAACAGAAGGTCATAGGGGCATTTGCTGCATCACATTAGTCCTTTTACATCCAAATAGTACCGGTCAGTCTGTTTCCACTTTCACTCACAGTAATTACGTCCATGGCTTAGTATGCAGATCCATTCACTATGGAAGAAATGAGCATGACTCACCTTCTCTTTCAGTATCAAAAAATAATTGAATGTTTCCAGCCAGGGAAAAGCTTTCCTAATATCCAGAAGTTTCCAGCTGTATGGAAGGATCATATCCACAGAAATCACCATCAGTTTCTCACAAATCCTGCTCAGTTTTGTCATAGGTTAATAGATAATAAGTAATAGATAAGCTAACACTCCCAATGAATTTCTCTCAAAAAAGGTCATCAATCCCGACCACAGCTGCCACATCTCTTTAAAGCATTCAAAAAACAGGTATCAGCAGCTTCCTCTGTGCACAATAACAGCCATTTAAATCAAAGAAGTTTCTTTTA
Organism: Coracopsis vasa; assembly: GCA_026283785.1. Classification (NCBI taxonomy): domain Eukaryota; kingdom Metazoa; phylum Chordata; class Aves; order Psittaciformes; family Psittacidae; genus Coracopsis; species Coracopsis vasa. The sequence continues at coordinate 4,474 of JANHGB010065047.1, read as the reverse complement.
CTATAAAATATATTTTTAAAAAGAATAAGAAATGTCTCTTCAGATTTTTTTTTCCCAGCCAATTTGGCTTTTTGTGAAAGGCTGACTCCATAAAGACCAGCATTATGTCACCATCATGTTTGATGGCCAAGTCTACACCGTCTACACCGTCTACAAGGTGTTTTGGACACAGATTCTTTAATCATCCTTACTCAAAGTGAAATCTCAGTATAGTTTATGATCTGTGATTTACGAGTTTGAATTAAGATCAATCTCAACATATCATTTCTGGTGCAGTATAGGTACTCTGACTCATTTAAGTCTCCATTGACCAAGGCCAAGATATTCAATCACTCGTTACCTATACCATTGCCCTATTGATGGATTGCTATGAAAGGCCTTCGGCTCACAGGATCCTAAAGAAACTCTTCTGTATCAGAGCACTGTGGGGGCTCCCTGGGGTGACAGGGCCTGGCAGCTACAGCCTGTCCCACTATCCAGACAGGAGCAGTGCAGATGGATGACAGCCTGGGGGCTGACATGGGGTTTTGATATGTGGGCATGTGGGGCGAACTTAGAGGAGCACCAGGTAGGGCCATTAAAGCTGATGGTACCCTCTGGGCCCTGACACTCTGATACCATCAGAGAAGCTTGTTTATGGTTCAGCTGCTTGTTTTTTTCTGTTTTAATGAACATCTCTAAGGAGCACAGGAATTACGAAAGTCCGATTGTGCTACCCAAGGGCACACTGTAACTACCACAATGTTGTGCTGCCCAACACTGGAGCTGTACATGGCTTTCAGATGGCTGATGCTGATTTCTTGAACTTTACCTACCCTGCTTTTTGGCTGCTTCAGTCCCTCTACTACATCTCCCATGGCTGGCATTGGACTGCCTTTACTGGCTCCTAAAGAACAGCCCCTTCTATAGATTTTACTTTTGCATTTCCTTCCCCATGTCATACCTATAAGGATATATAATTTGTTTCTTTCCTACCTTTTGCAAATTTCACAGAAGGAGCCCAGCTGTTGGAGTAGGACATTGGTGGCCACCTGACCTGCTCCCTGCAGTTGTACCAGAAGCACAATGCAGGTCCCAGAAACACCATCATCAGGCTAGACTTTTCTTCAATTTGTTGAATACAGAATATGTGTGGAAAGAAAAAGGAAATGGTAAATGCAGGTTTTTTACCCTCCAGAGAACCAGACTGCAGAATGTCTCCTGCCCTGAAGGCACCTATGCCATGAGGCCACTGATCTCATACAGCAGATCTAAGAGCCCCTCAACTATCTTGATTTAAAGAAAACCCAAAAGGAGTGGAGAAGAGTAATTTCCAATCTAGGTCTTCACTCAGAAGGCAAGTTAAAAGGCTAATAAACTCATCAAGAAAATTATTATTCCACAGACCAGAGCTGCACTGTATTTGAAGTTAAGCTCCCTTTTAAGATGTTAAAAGAGCAAATAAAACTAGATTAATATAAGCAGAATGGAAGGAAGTTAAGGTCCCAACAATATAATGACTGGATACATGCTACTGAATGACAATAAGATACAATCATTAATCACTGGAATAAAACATAAGAATATGACTTAACATCAAAATAAAGGAAGCAGAATGGAATGTTCTATTGAAGAATGCAGTAAAAATGTCTGAGTAGCACCAGAATAAAAAAAAATATTGGGCCTGCTCTCATACACTGATGTGAAGCAGGAATATATCTGTCAGGACAGTGGTAATTATTAACAGACTGATAGAGGTTTTGAGTGAATAGAACTGGACTGTTATTAAGTGCACAGAGTTCACCTATCTCTCAGAATTAGAAATGTCAGATAATGGAACTGGCAAAAGTTGATGTTGTGTGAGCTGGAGTTGTAAAGGAAGAGAATAGGGTTTGAACTTTACAAAAGCATACTGTTCTTATTAAACTTTTGGTGAGAAATCGTAATTTTGGTCTGGCAAGGTCCTCAGTAGAGTGTTATATATCCAAAACCACAAATTATTTTACCTGTGTCCCAATTTGCCCAAATCCTTAGTTTCAGGGGAATTTGATACGTATGAGTGGTCTTTTAGATTTGCTTTTTATGTAATCGGTAACACTTTAACACATAATATGTATATGCAATAGGTCTGACAGAGTGACATTTCTAATTAAAGAGATCTTCAGTCTCCATGCATCTACACTCCAGAATTTCATCACAGTACTCTTAGAGAAGTTCAGGTTCCCACAGTGGATTCCCACTGAAGTTCAAGTCGGTTTTAAGGTTTTAGATCCAAAATCTTCCCTGCCAACCAGGTGTGCAAAAGCACCACGTTGTGCAGAATTTCAGGGCTCAGGATTTGAACATTCCTGCATGGAAATCTCTCCTTTGTTCTTGCTTCCACTGAAACTTGTCTTCCTTCCAATGTCACTGAGGTGAGATCCTGTAGCAGACAAGAGAAACATGGATTAGGTCAGTATTCTGATAATACTGTCTACGCATCATGTAATAAACTATCCGAGTGAGAAGGCTATTAGATCTTCTAGACATCTTACATTTCATTTGGTCTTCAACCAGTTACCCCTCTGGTGAGTTTAATATCTTGACTAATGCTTATCTTTTGGAAAAGCAGCAAATTCAAACCCACGTAGCCTGGTTTTGCCCAATCCCGAGCTGAGGGTCCTTGTCTTTTCTCCATCAAAAAGCAGACAGTATTTTCCCTCTTTAAGGATGCCAATACACACATGTTGGGGTATCTCACAACATCTATTCTGGCAAATGCTTTGGCTTCCCTTTTTTCTCCAGTAGGCCCTTTCCCCTGTCCCTTCAGCTTCTGCAGTCTCACCCTTTTCAATGTAGACATGCCAAGGTGCTATAGATAATGCAATTAACAGTAATTGATTATCTAACATGTAGAGAAATCAAATTATCTTCTCTTCCCTACTTAATCATCACTCCACTAGTCATACAGGGAAAACTCACACTATGCCATGCTAAAGTTCATTTTCAGCTACTTTACCTGTCTGGCCCAGAAATCTTTGCCAGGGTGGCAGATTATCAGGACATAGTCTCCTTTCTGCCGGTAGTATCTACCATCTTTATTCCCCTGCTCTCGACCATATCAAAACACTTTTTCTGACTGAATTTACTAGTGGATTCGAGCCAGTCTATGTCCACAATCTACAGTCTGAAAGACATCTTTATCTCATTTGTAAAATTTAGCAGGGTTTCAGAGTCCAGACTAATGTCCATTGTGTTACTGAAAGGTTAACAGATCTTAATGCAACAACAAGATAACCATGGCAGGAGGGCTGGAACTAGATGAACTTAAGATCCTTTCCAACTCTAACTATTCTATGATTCTATGACTGATATCCTCAATAAAAACAAACACCATGAATTCTCACCCAGTGATTCCTGTACTGGACCACACCTATGTTCCTTAGAAATATAATCACAGTTTAAAGCTTTCATTGATGAAGCATCTGCTATATCCTTTGTAAAGCTGTTCCAAAAGGATCATGTTGTTAGGATCATATATTGTTAGACTCATGCAAAAAATATATGGCTGATCACTATTTTGAATTTGTGTAACTTCATCTCTGAGCTGTTTGTCATAATTCTATGTATGTTCATTGTGAGCTTATATTTCACTTTAGAAATACCATGTAATTCTTTCTCAGTGGTGATGATATTAAGGACCGTAAATGAACACAGAATAGAGAGAGAGGATAGAGTGCACTGTAATATAACTATTGTTGATAGAAACATTGCTGGAGGAAAAACAACTTTCATGTATATACTTATTATTATATAAAACCATAGGGCTAGGAAAAAAACATTTTTTGTCTCACATTTGGACCAAAGTTGTGTAGCTCAATTTGCAGAAAACAGAATGGTTTTTAATACATTAAGAAAAAAAAAAACTTCTTTTTTTTTTTTTCCAAGATGCATACAATGGTACTTGCTTTTTAGGGTATTTTCAAATGAAAAGATATAAACACATGTGTAGGACTCGGCTCTGCCATTTTTTGTGATGCCTCAGAAAATCTGCCGCCATTTCACGTGTTACCTTCTGCTCAAAATGGCTGACCGGACAAGGACTGTCGCGGCCGCAGAGACCATGTATTAGGGGGCTAAGAAGTCCTACTGGAACAATGTCTTATTTGGAGATTCATCAAGAGCAATCGACCACACTTCAATGCCAGCCACGAATGCTCCCTTCCCCTTGCAAAGGTGACTGGCATAAAATGGCTCATGCAGAATGACTCAGCGAAATTGCAACTATAAAAGAGCATCACTGAGGAGCCCATGTGTGCATCCGCTGTTGGCTGCTGAGGACTGTCAACAGATCCATGGGACACTGCAGGATCCAGGGTGGTGACTATTTCTAATTCTAATCTCCTTTTCTCTTCCTCTCTCTTCTCTCTGTCTTTCCATACGTTAGGTAATTACCCTCAGGATTGCAACTAATAAAACAATATGAATTTAGGTTACCATTACCATGCCTCGATTA
>JANHGB010065043.1:4811-15877 GCA_026283785.1 Coracopsis vasa | reverse complement strand
GCCATCTGCAAGCTCCAAACTCGCACATTTTTCATGATGAGCTGGAGGGAAGGAAGGAAAAAAAAAAAAAAAAAAGGCTAAAGAAAAAAAAAATACACACAAAAAAAAAAAAAGAAAAAAAAACTTGGGGGAGAGATAAGGTCTGGAAAACAATCTGGAATTGCCAGACTGTTGGTGGGAGCTCTGCGGGGCTGGCGTCAGGAAGTCTGCGCCGCCTTCTATTACTGTTGATCCAGCTTTGTGCAGCTGCACTCAGTACAATTAGCTTGTAGAAACAATCCTGCTGTAGGCAGCCTCTTCCCTTCAAAGTGTTTTTCTATACTGATCCCCTCACATCATGATGCTGGAAATCAAGTCACAAGCCGACCACTGTTTGGCCAACATCATCTGTGGGAATTCATTAACCTCCATCCCAGAGATGCAACAAGAGATTGTTTGTCCAGAACTAAACTTACAGCTTAATATGATGTAGCCCATACAGGAAAAAACCTGTGTCCCTATTTCTTTTTTCTTTTTCTTTTTTTTTTTTTTTTTTTGGCCAGTAACAAGAAACACATTGTGCAGCTTTTTCTCTTCTTTTTTTCTTTCCTTTTTTTTTCTTCAGGGGGTGGGGAACGGAGCTGAAACCAGGCATGAGCCGGCTCCTGCTAAAACTTTGCGATCGAACTGCTTTTTGGTTCATCGGGCTGCAGTTTCCATAGAAGCAACTTATCCCCGCGATCATCTTGTTGGGTGCACTTTGCAAGCTCATTTCCCGTCTGAGTTTGCTCCGCTGCTCTCAGATGCTGCAGCTGACACATTTCCTCTCCGTGCACTTTGCACCCACCTCATCCTTGCCCAGATGCTCAGGGCTGATTGTGCCTAAAAGGGGGTTTCATCGCGCTCCGCAGCTGCCTTGGGGGAAGGCAATTTTTTATCTTTACATTTTATTTCCACTTTCGCCTGCTCCAGCGCTCCTCTCCATGCCATGCAGCAGGCCGTCCTTGTCCCCATGCCCCCAGTGCGGGAGTGCTGGCTGGCTGGGATACAGCTGCGGCCACAAGCCCTCGGCCACACGCCCTTGCATTCTGCGGTGTGTGAACACTGCCGGTGGCTCACAGAGCACCGGTGCTGGTCCGGGTGGAGTGGATCCACGGGTGGCACACCACTGCTGTGCACCGCAGGCCGGGAAGCTGCGTGAGCAGCCCCAGAGCAGACACAGGTGACATCTCCCTGCTACAGGGGCTGCTTGTGAGCAACCGTGCTGCTGGGAGCATGAGTCCTGCTTCCTGAGACCCCTGGCTGCTGGTGGCCAGGCTCTGCACGTCCCACTGGCAGCACCGCTTGCCAGTAGGGCTGGTGTCACTGCTCCTCACTGCAGGTACCTCATCTGGCTGCAAGCATGCAGCCCAGTGCACCTACCCCACTCTGAACCCGTCTGTTCTTCGCAGCGCACATGGATGTGTTTTCTGACCCCCATTTCCAAACTCCATTCTTTTCTGGGCCATGTTTGCAAATGCCATGGATCTGCCAACTGTAAGATCTTCTGTCCCGCCACTATGCTTCGGAATAATGTTGGGTTTTTACAGTATCATTCCCTTCACCACCACTTCTAAACATCCCTCATCTGCTGCTGTTACATTCCCAAGCTGCGTGTTGTTGGAGGCTTGGGAAGTATTCTGGCAAAACATGTATTTTCTCACTTTTTTTCTCCACAGCTGGTTTTTGCCAGAAGTGCTGGACTTTAAGATAGGCAGGCCTTTGTTCTGGTTCGATTTTGACATGTGTATCATTTTGTGATTACACTCCCAAACTACTGTTCTGCAGGAACGCCTTTTACTCAGACTGCATTTTCTAGCACCACCCTGCAAAGTGGGGTGTTTCTACCTGAATTGTGGGGCTTTGCTGGGACATTTGTATCAAGTCCAAGTTCAGACACTTCAGTTCTAATATTTTCTTGTCTTTTGTAGGATTTCTTGTTCCTGTAAGTAGGACCAGTGCCCTGAAGGCATTTCTACATAAACTGCCATTTGCAAAGGGCTGTTTCTTACCTGATGCCACTTGAAGAAAACTGCCATTAAATCTTTCTGGAAGCAGCATCTATCTGCCTGGCATAGTAAGTGTTCCTGGTGTGCGGTGTATTAAATCCATGTATTAACTCGTACATTTTTACTCTAAAGCAGAAACATTTGTTTTTAAAGATCTTGAACTGTTTTATTAATGCAAGGTCTGTGTTTTAATTAAGTTATGTAGCATGTCTCCTAGAAGTGAACCAGTTAGGTGGCTCTCTAACTTTATGTTATGGGATCAAACAAGTTCACTTCTTAGTGCATAGCTTACATAGCAGATGGTTTTCATCTACCGTAGCTTTTCTAGTGATACCTTTTAATTCGTATAGGTCTAAAATGTTGCAAATTTTGCACCCCCCAGCAATTTTCTGGAAAATCCATGTAAAATAGAACAGGAAGAGAGACCAGGCAGGAAGTTACTGGTGGTACCTCTCATGCGGTAAGGAATAAACCGAGGAATGAAAAATAGGCTGCTTCTTCTTTTTGTTAGTTATCCGGATGCCTGGGCCAGCTCCCCTCAGCCTCCGACTTTGGCCTACCTTTGATTTTTAGGTACAGGACTGTAGGAATAAGATCACAAAATGCTTGGCTTAATTTCCCCGGAAAAAGGAGGGATGAGAATTGGATTGGTGGGAGAAGGTTTTGAAAATCTGTTCCAGGTATGGTTTTAAACACATACCCCCTCCTTCAGATTGTAAAATTATTATGATTTTGAGTATAGATGTGTTTGTATAGCGTGCTCTGTTTTCTAGCTCAGTAATAATGTTTCATGAATATAGAGAAGAAATGGAGTCTGTAGTGAGACTGTCTTCTGATTTTTGGTGAATCTGTGATCTTGGCTTCCTGTTCACTTCAGGTAGATTTCTCTCTGTTACGTGTTGGAAAGCCTTGTAGCAGGCAGTGCTGATACAGTGCTTTACCAAAGCTATTGTTATTGGTTATGTTAGGACAGGACCCACTGCATTTTCAATCAGTTTTCACTAATATATAGAGGCAAAATTTTCTGTGGTCAGGAGAGCATAATTGCACTCAGGGTTTGGATACTGGGAGTGCAGCTTAGCAAACTATGCACCACATCTTAAATACAAGTGCACCCTCTCGAGTCCTGCTGAGCCACGTGAGTTCCAGTGAAGTTTCCTAGGCTGTTAAAACTTTGCTTCGTTATAGGCCCAGAATGAGTGTTATCTAGGTTAAGCTGACTTTCTTAGTGACTGTCACCTGCACAGACCCACCTGGGAATCACAAAACAGGTATGTGTGTGAATCTCTTGAGAGGCTTGGTCCAGGAGGTGTGCTCAGATCATGCTTAAATGCACATTGACAGCATGGAGCTTAGCACAAAGCGCAGCAGCTGTAGCTGTCGGGAAGTTCAGGGGGAGAGAAAGAAAAGAACTGCTGCTCTTTTATAAGCAGTTTTTCTCGTGAGAGCACTTGCCCTGGAAGTGCTCAAATTCAATGTTCTTCTCTTCAGAGGTGATGTAAACTCCCTTCTGCTTGCAAAGCACCCCTCATGACCAGAGTAGAGATAAGGCTGAGGTGGAGGATACCCACCCATCCTGTTCAAGCTTGCCATGGTAAAGAAACAGATGCAAATTTCAAAGGGCCAGAGGGATTATAAACAAGAGGGAGCCTGACATTGTAGCTCAGGGGTAGAGGCATCTCCTGAATGGCAAGAAGCCTGAATGCTGGGCCTGGCCTGGCAGACTCACCCATTCTTAAGGGTGAGGTTCATCTCACCTTATCTCAGCTATTTGGAGGTTTGGTGTCTCTCTGCAGTCAGTGGGAAGAGAGAAAAAGAGACACCTGCAAAGAGTGATTCATTCTGTGCCTGTTCAACACCTCTTTTCAGATGGAATGAATCTCCTCACTGGGGGCCAGTGTTCTCAGCAGAAGCTAGACAACTGGCTTTGGCCAGAAGCCTGACTTACAGATGCCAAACAAGGTGAATTCCACTGTAGATGACTAATTTTTCTCATTCATCATACCCCAGTTTTAGCCTTTAAAAATTTGGTGTGTAATCAAAGTTGGTTAGTTGAGTTCTGTCTCTGTACAATGGTCATTCCTCCCATTGGGAGGCTGGAGATGGATAGGTGGGGTGAAATGCCCTGGGATGATGTGTCTCTGAGGCCTGTAGAGCCTAAAGGTCAGGTGTGCCCCTTAGTTCACACTCATGAATCCTGGTGCTGGATGCCTGAAAGTTCAGTGTGGAACTATTACATGTCGTCATGCAAACTTCTTTTGCAGATGGTCTAAGTGACTAGAGGCACTACGTACTATTTTTAAGAGAGGAGCCAGTTGCACAAAAATCTGCATAAAAAGTGTCGGAAGATATAAAGAGGCTACAACCGGAAACTTCAGAAAGCTGAAAGGCTGTTTATTTAAATCAAAGAAAGTTAAGTACTATGGAAAATATTACTAAGTTTATATTGCATTTTATGCACTTGCATACCCGGAAAAATCTGTCTCTAACTTCTAAAACTGGAGGTTGGATGCCTTTAAAAGTGTTACCTTTAATCCTAGCCCTGAAGAGATAAGCATGTAATTTTCAGTTTCAAAAAGCTATAGTTTTTCAGTTTTGATGATGTGGAGTAATGCTGAGGTACACTACAGGATAAATCCCAAATCCATACCTCATTGTTTCAACAGAGATCAGCAAAAGGTCACCCAGGCTTCTTGTCAGATTGCAGGGGTGCAAGTGGGTTTTTGTGCTAGTTGAAGTTCAGTGCACATATATTCTTTGCAAACGGATGATTGCAGGGAAAGACAAGCTATGTGTTTTTATGATTTAATATTTATCAAAGGTCATCAAAGGGTTATGTACAGTCATTTTGCAAAATATAGCTTGTAGAGGCAGTGGTGGACAGCGAGAGTCCAGTTTGGTGGAATTAAAGTCATATGTTCTCCTGATGGGTTTTTAGCTACAAATACAGTTGGAGATAATTCAGCCACATTGTTCATGTCAATTGCTCCATAAAGCTGAATGCCTTCAACTATTACAAAACACATGCTTGAGAAACCCTTCTACTTGTTTGTATATATGTGCACCCAAGATGTTTAAATTTGGCAACATTAAAGTAATTGGTAATGGACTCAAAATTAAACTACTTAAGGCCTCAAGCTATTGTTTCCAGCAGAGACAAGAGGTCTGAAAACATTAAAAGGATGTGCAAACTTCTTCGACTGTTTTGGGCCAGAACAAAACAGCTGGTTTATACCTAGCTGAGGATCTCAGTTGTTCTCTGTTGAGCAGTAAGAATTTGGACTTCTTGCAGTTTCTTGAATTCCTGCCTTCTCACTCTGCTTTGTTTTCACTTCAATAGCAATAGTTTTGTGCTCCTTACTCTCTTTCACAGCTCTGCAGGTCTCTTGGCACTGGTGATGGGATTCACCTCACTTGACTTAAGGCATGTGTCTGGTTGATGTCTACATCTAAGCCTGTCTTTCAAGACATAGTTTACAGGCAATTAGGAAAATCGTTGCTTCTGTAGTGACTTATTTCTTCCTAATACAGAAGTCTAAAAGACTCTAGATCTACCCCAGTACTCTCTTGACTTTGGAGTCCAGCTGTACTTAGCCCAGCTGGCATATGGTTTAACTAGACACCCTGGTTTTGATGTGGTCTCAAACTTCCCCAACAATTCTACAGTTTTGGTTTTTTGTGTGTGTGACTTCACACATTTTAATTAAAAAACTTGACAGCAGCAAGAAAATGAGTGGTGACTGATACAGTTTCACCAAGAAGTTGTTCTGGCTGTGGTCTTGGGAAGTGCTGGGAACTTACAGGCCACAGAGTGTAATCTCTAGACTAGGTGGTCATAGTTGTAAGCTCTGTGCCTTTCTGCGACATAGTTCAGCCTGTTGTTAGCTATGGTAATCTTTGATTGCAGGACTGCTTATTTGTTTGTGGCATAGATTAGACTTACACAGTGAGGGAGGCTGTTTTCTGTGGCAGCCTTGCCTTAGTTATTGTAGAAGGTATGCAAAGGGTTGTGAAAGAGGCAAGACACTCCCATAAACCAGCTGAAGGACTTAATTCAATCCATGCTTCTGCCACAAAGTTTTTTTGTGAGATGATGGACAAGTCATTTAAAGCAGACTTTTGTCAGAAGACTGTTTACCACATGGGAAGTCAATGGGAGTTGTTAAATGTCTAACATGTAATGGAAATGCCAAGCACTCTGAAGGAACGGGTCCCATTTATCACAAGCTTGGCAGCAAGAACTGGTTGTTAACCAGTATATGTTCTGGTCAGCTGTTTCACAAATGACCACTGGTTTAAAATTAACAGCTTATAATTTAATTTTTTTTCCTTGAAAAGGGAATATCTCTTTTGAGAGTAGGGCAGACAGGGGGAAATGTCAGTAAATGTGGGAAATGATTCTGGGGCGGCAGAAGTTCATTGTAATAAGGGACATTCTCGTTTCCTTTCCAAAAAGCTTTTCAGGGCCCATAGATTGCTTTCAGGTCCTGCTCTCCAGCTGGGAAGTCGCAGAGTAGTGCAGAGCCAGTAAGGTGGCTGTCAGGAAACAGGTGGCACTGATGGAGAGGGACAGAAGGCAGATGATGATGGGTTGGTTTGAGCATGTTAGGGCTGGAGGACCATGGAAAGCACCAGTCATAGCTGTATGAGGACTTGGAGCTGAAACAAGGAAGTCTAAGGATTAAAGGGGAACAGGGGAAAGGGAGAATTAAAGTTTCAGATCTCTGTTCATTGCTTTATGTTTCTTTCATTTGAAATGACAAGTTAAAATAAGCCACACCATCCAGAAAGTGAATGCTTCTGAAGAAGTTTCCCATATTTCTGTCTCCTGTTAGGACAACTTGTGAAGTAAACTGGGCGGATTTTAGCCCCAGATAGATAAATTTTGTAGCTTATGGGAGATACAGGTTCAAGACTGATCCAATGAGATCCTTATAACCCTCACATAAGAGGCACTTCAGAAGTGGTCATTTGAGACATTCACCTGGTACAGTGGAAATTCTGAGTTATGGTCTGAACTGGGAAGAATGGAATATGAGGTCGTGATTTTTGACCGGCCTTTTAAACATCAGACCCCTTCTCTGAGAGTTTCCTGAGAATTCAGGAATTCAGGAGAATACTCTTGATTTTCTTCTGAAGCATGCTAGTAAGACTGCTGAAATCGTGAAAACTTTCACAAGATGGGAAAAGTCATTCTTCCTGTATCTGTTTAGTATCATTTGGGGTACAGGATGTTTCAGTAGTATCCAGCATCACTTTAAAGACATATCTAATGTTAAGGTGCTGATGAGTATTTTGGGGTATTTGGGTCTGTTTGCAGACACAAATTATTTAGTGCAGAGTGGCCATGCTCTGCTTCAATGGTTTTGTGGTGTTTGTTTTTTAATGTGAGCTTCTACTTTGATTTCAATAGTGTTTGTACAGATTCCATCAAGGAAAAGCAAATATCATGGGAAAGTTTTAGGTAATTTTTCTGTTGTCTGGGTGGGTTTTGCTGTAATGCAGACGTTCCTTTTCTAAACCTGGTAAAGGCATTGCCATTTGGGGAGATGATGCTCTCTGCTCTGTACTGAGAGCAACACCACACCTTGCAGAATTGTTTTAGGGAGCAATCTGCAGTGTGCCAATTGCTCTCTTTTCTGCTATTTTGGTAGTGTTTTGTGGAGTTGAGCGCATGTGTATAAGCTGCAAATGTACATTCCTGTATAGAATAGAGCAGGCTGTCTGCGTGGATCAGCTGTTATGGGGGTGGCTGTGGGTTAGACATAAAAAAGGCTGTGGAAACTCCTTTGATGGAGCCTCAGTAGTCTTGATGCTGTATGCACATGGGACCTGATGCAAATTCAGTGAAACCCAGGAAGACTCTCCCTGTTGGTTCACAGCTTTTGGATCCAGCTTCAGGTGTGTTTGTGAATGTATATGGGGATGTAGCTGTTAGTTGGGTGGTATAGCAGTTGCCTGTGAGAGCGGAGAGGGAATTTGGTTTCACTGCTCTGGGTTGGCAAGTGAATTTTATCTAAAGCTTTCCACTTGCGTGTAGCCAGCCTGCTCAGGTTCTAAATAGATTCTGCCCTCAGACTGTAAAGAACAAGATAATCACTTTATGTTATGTACTTGAGAGCTAAATTATTTTAAAAGTCTGAAATTAGCAGATGAGGAGGAATTTATTTGCCAAATACATTTAGAAGCAGCTTGGGAAACCTGTCAGAGACCAGCTTGAACTGCTTAACTAGTGGCTGTTCAACTTAATAGTTCTCAAGCATGCTTACAGTATGAGAGAGACCAAAATAAAATCCCAGGATACATGGGTTTTTCTTCCAGACAGCAAAAAATGCCATCAATTTACAAACCAGATAGCTAAAGAGGAAAACCTGCACCTAACCTCCATTACATCCTCTGTGCCTCAAGCAAAAAAGAACCTTGCTCTTTTTTTGGGCTCTCTTCACCCATTCTTTCCAGTTCTATTAACTTAGCACATTGCTGAACGTGACCTTTGGTCTGCTAGCAATGCCAGCCTTTACCATGCGTTAGTCCTTTTCCCACCCAGATATCTTCATGCTTTCCTGCATCCTATCCTCCATGCTTGGAACAAAGGTCTGGAAAATTCTCTCCAGCCGTTCTCCTTCAAATTACTCCTTAAGATGCACTTTGACCCTGATGCCTGTGGGGCATTGCTGATTATAGCTAGGCAGAGTGGAAGTTAAATTGTTTTCTAGGCAGCTTATATGAAAACATGCTCACGTTATTTCTGCTCTGGTTTTGCTGTCAAGCCCTTTCCTGCTGGGGAGGACAAGGCCATAATGCCGGTTTAGTAATCACCAGCTGTCATTGGCAGCTGACGTAGATAAGAGAAGCTCTCAGCTCTGCTGGTTGTTACCTTCCTTCTCCTTCAGTCACAGCTCTACCAGATTGCTTTTAGCCACCATGCTTCTTTCATTCTTCATGACTCTTGCACATCTGTGAATTCAGCTCCCTTGCCTCGCTAGGGGACTGATGCAGAGTCCACCCTTTCAGAATATGTAAACGCATCTTGGCTTCAAGCATCAAAGGTCTGGTTTTGGGAGGGTGGCTTTCTTGCATGTGGAGCTGCAGATCTTAACCCTTCAGGGTAGCAGGAGGGCTTCCTTCGTAGTTGCTGTTACTTGCCTAACTGCTTATGGAAAGGGCAGGCATCCTAGCTAATCAGAGCTTCAGACAAGCAATTCTTCACATTGTTTTAGGGTTTTTAATTAAAACTGTAGGCTCCAGCATCATGTGGCAGAGAGCCAGTATCAGGCATCTGACAATAGGCTTCACCATCTACCAACAATAAGGGAATTCCTCAGCGTATGCTCTGGAGGCTTCTGAAATGCTGTGAACGGGTGAGATTGCTGTTTGCAAAGCACCCTGCAACATTCAGCCTTGCAGGTCTGCTGATTTTTAAATTATATAAACAAAACCCTATAAGCCCCCCATAGCACAAAGATACTGACTTCTGTTTATACTGTCCGGATCACAGATGCTGAGCATGAACGCACGAACAGTCCTTTTGTATGGGGTTTGACACTTTCTGCGGCTGTCTGCACTGTTTTTTAATACACAGAATCCCTGATTCTCCACTGCCTTGCACCCTGTCTATTCATTCTCACCCCTGTGAAGTGAGGGTAAAACACTATCAAAACAAAATGGTACCATTTTGCATGTTTTCCACTCAGTTTGTACAGGTGTAAATAACTACAGAAAGAACGGGGCAGAGCAGAACCTGACCCACAGTCTGTCTCTCAGTGCGTCAGGGGTCCTGAAGTGGGGGGATGACAGAACAAACACAAGCTGTTACCTTGCCATTTTTGCTAATGTTTTAAAATCAGGCAGCTTGTGAGGATGACAGATGCAGAAGTCAGGCAGTACTTAGTTCCTGTAGTCCTCACGTGATGTCTTCTTCTAAAGCAATAGAAGTGTTACCTATGGCATGGATAAGTGCTTAGGTTAGCTGGTATAAGAACAGAGTTACCAACACGAGTTGTCTTTCTGAGTTGTTTAGCTATTGGACTTAGTACTGGAGAAAGAAAAATCCATTGTTATTGCTGCTGTTTGTTACATTACCTTTGCTTTTATAAACCTTTTCAATGGAGAGTGAGCTCTTCAAGCTGTGGTAAGCCTGCTGCTTTGTCTCCTGGGTCTTGGACATGAACAGCGCTCAGGTTTTTAATTTTAATGTTTGGGGTTTTTTATATTTGTCATTATAGCAACAGAAGACTGTACTCATCTTAACTCGTTTTCCGTCATCCTCATACTGCCTGACACAACTCTGCAGGTAAGGACTGAAGCATTCTCCCAGAAAGTGGTAGCTCTTTCCCATCTTTGTGCAAAGCCCAGCTCTCTGACACCTTCCTTGCTTTCCTGGACAGCACATTTGAGCATCTTAGCCCAAGTGCCTTTTTTTTACCAGAATTTAAGTTTATTTATGACTTGTTGCTAAGATATCACTATTACCCCTTTGCCAGATGTCTGTCATAAATATATATCCTGTCTATTCCGGGCCTCAGCCTGCCCCAGCTTTCTTTTTGCTCATCTGATTTTTTTTTACTTCCAGAAATCCTGTCCGGTTACTCCTTCAGCTGACACTGTTGCCCACTCTGAATGCTAGTTTTAGGCTGCCTGTGTGCTTGCAGTGAACAGGTTTATCACCGTAGTGGCTCCTGCAGGCAGGAAGTAAAGCTTCATGAGAAGGGCCGTATCTTCTGCAGTGCCTTCTGTAGTCAGTGTGCTGGCACTGCTCTGTGCTCTACTTCAGATAACCTTCAAGATGTTGCATAGTGCTGTTTTTAAGCATTGTTTCTAGGAGGGGGGATAACAAAGCAGATGATGTTGTGGCCACAAAATGGACATATGATGCATTTCACCAGAAATATAACGTTAAATTGCACCAAAAAAATCCACCCTTCCTTAAAAAAATAAATAAATCCAGCTCTGCATAGATAAATACTGGCAAAATCTGAATTTGGGGAAGTTACGTAGGCTGTTGTAGTAGGTAGGAATAATGGACAGAAGTTAAAGTAT
>JANHGB010065038.1:7645-31120 GCA_026283785.1 Coracopsis vasa | reverse complement strand
TAGCACTCGTACAGGGCTTTGCACAGATGAAGCATAGCGGAACAGAGGTGGGCGGGTGGAGAGGAGTGGAGCTGCGGCAGTGAGACTGCACGGGGCACCGGTGACGCCGAGCGGTGTTGTGCAGGGTTCCAACCCCTCAGCCCCGCCACCGCGGGGCCTCCCCGCTCTCGCGGCCTGTGTGGGAGCCTTCGGGGTAGCCGCTCGCCTGGTCCGGGTCCCCGTGCCAGGTCGACCGAGGCAGTGCTCCGGGCCGGGGCAAGGCTGAGGGCGAGCTCCGAGGGGCGCTCGGTGTCCCCCAGGAAAGCAGTGGCTGCTCCTCAGTGGGGGGAGAAGGCAAGGGTTAACCGTGCCGCACCGTGCCTGCTGTTCTCCTCAGCAGAGGAACGTTGTAGAGCTTCTTCGTGTGTTACTACAGCCTCTTAGGCAAAATAATGTATGAAAGCTATAGCTGCAAGTAAATCCTGGTTTTTGTACTAAAGAAAGCCGGAGGAAGCAAGGAAGAATTTTTCTAGGCAGGCTATTTTATTATTAACAGCTTTACTAGGAAAAATAATGTTTTGGTGAGTCCCTTTTCAGGTAAAACAAGTAAAAATTTGTGCCTGTTTATGCAGAGTTGATTTCTAGATTTCATTCTTTCATAGTTAAATTGAGTGTTCATTTGTTGAAAAAAACTTTGTCTTCAATCCGTGTTCAGACCTCTGAAGTTTTCAAAGGGGATTATTTTAACAAGCCATAAGTTTTGAGGCCTGGTAGGCACTGTCATTCAGGCTGTGCTGTAATTTTTCTGTCAGTTTTCTCCCTGTCTTCAGTTTCTCTCTGTTACTCAGTAACTGGGTGGTTTTGGTGATTTTGTGGTGGTTTTCTTTGCCAGTCTTTACCTAGAATTTCGTGGGTTGGTGGTTTTGTTTTTTGGTGGTGTGTTTTGGTTTTGTTTTTCCCTCCCCTCTCCTATAATTTTAATTAAACTAGAATTTTGACATGCTGGTATGTGGAAAATCTCACTCAGACACTCCACATTTGGATAAAAATACCTAACTTTTTCCTGAGTGTTGGCCCTGTCACTGAGAATTTTTACTAGTGGCAGCCTTAAACCAACATTGTTTATATTCTGTAGCGCAGTCAAAGAACTAGTGTGAAAACTTTAAAAACAATGCAATGCCTATTTTCATCTAATCTTACATTTCATTATATTGTAAATTAGATGTGCTTTATTTTCAATTACAAATGTAGAAGAGAGCCATTCTAGTGAATACTAGAATACATTGTCTTTTGTTTTCCTAACAGTTTGCATGCTCCCACTAGACTGGTTAAATTGGTGTTTCTTCCTAATGGCTCTTTAGTGCAAGCTACATCCCTGTTGAAGTTAGTAAGCGCTGTGCACTAGACTTGTAAGATAAGTATTTATTTGCAAGTAGAGAACCGGCTTCTGTATTTTACCATGTGTGAAAATAGATGTCACTCCCTCTTCATGGTGCTGTCCTCCAGCACTTGTGGCTTGCTGATGCCAAAGCTGAGAAGCCTTACGTTGTGGTGTCCTCCCTTGTATGAGTTTTTTGAGATCACTCCATACATAAGTTAAGTATACTAAACCAGCAGAAAAATATTCTTGTTTTCTTTTCCTGGATTTGTTTTCTTCCATTTTGTAAATAAAATTTACTGTAGTAGAGGACTGATAATGTGCTGGAGTTGGCACAAGGTAGGAGCAGGAGCTGCTTGGGATGGAAGTGGGGACTGGCACTCCACCCTTGAGGTAGTGGTTTATTCACTTCCCTGTGTTTTGTGTAACCAAGCCAGTGATTTATCTGGGCTTATTCATTGTTTCTTCAAATTACAGGTTTTTTTGAAACTTAGGTAGCTACATCACCCTGCTTCCTCTTCCCTCTATATTGCTTTCTTCTCCTTTGTTAGGGAGCACATAGTTTATTCATGTTTGCATAGGAAAATGTTAGCATGTGACTTTTTTTGTGGAAGAATGTATGAAGCTGTTACAAGCATATGGGGTAAGTAATGGATTTAAACTTAAAAAGGGGAAGTTCATGTTAGATATAAAGAAGAAGTTCTTTGCTGTGAGGGTGGTGAGAGGCTGGCACAGGTTGACTGAAGAAGTGGTAAGTTCTCCATCCCTAGCAGTGTTCAAGGCCAGGGTGAACACAGCCTTGGGTGATGTGGTCTAGCATGAGGCGTCCCTGCCCATGGCAGAGGGTTTGGAACTAGATTATCTTAAGGTCCCTTCCAACCCAAACCATCCTATGAATCTGTGATTCTATTTATATGTTTACTGGTAGAGAATTTAGCTGATAGAGAAAACTTAACACTAGGAGAAATGAATGAACATTACTTCTTGAGGCTCGGCTCAAATACTGTTCTCCATAGGTTGCTCTTGGGGCATTACATTAAATTAAAATGTTAAAGATATATCCAGATTTTAAAGGATCAAGTGTAACTCAGTCGTCTGTGCTTGAAGATTCCCCTTGGGCTTATCAGCAATCCAAAACCAAACAAGTCGGAGCAATTGTACTCTATGGAGATAAAAACATGAAAGAGCTCTGACACTAAGCATGCAGTGCTTCTTATTTATTGCACAAGAAGGAATGGAAAACTGGTTTGAATTATTAGTTTATTGCTGGATTACTTCTGTGGCTGATGAACTAATTTGATAACACTTAAATGCTTTTATTTTTATGCTGGAAAATCCATATTGCCACTCCTTAGTAGATGTGATACAGTTGTGATGGTGTAGATGGACTATGGTTGTCTTTGCTCTATGTGAACTCTAAAAATTGGGAGAAAATAGAGAACGTGGTCATGTAAGAGCAAAGACTTTTACACATCTTTTTCCTTTCAGCATCTCAAGAAGAAAGATCTGTTTTGTGTGTAAATAAGTGATTTCCAGAGGACAGAGCCAATGACAGAACTATCTGCGCATTTACCCCAGTTTCAGCATGGGCAGCTGACAGAAAACTTCCCTGATAACCACCTCAGCAACACTGTATGTAAGAATTTTATTACCTGGTAACAGTTAAATCAGCATGAGTAATGAGTGTGGATGAACATACAGTTCAGAATGCTAGAAATCTGTCTGGGAGTAGTTTTCTCTCATCTGGACTGTTGTGGTGATAAGCTGCTGAAAGAAATAGTCTGTAAAATATCATCTGATGTTCTAAATAAATTTTTATACACAGATAAGACTTCCACAGTTTAAAGTGGTGTTGGAATGTCCAAGCCCTCAAGAAAAATAAGAAAATGGGGTGAGTGGGATGCTTCTGTGTCAAACATTGACCTTTAGAGGATTTAGTGAACTCTTGTTCTAGCCTGGCTGTGGTCTACTTGATTCATAGGTTTCTCACTCAGTTCATTTTAGTCGAGGTAGAACTTGAAGCCTGGGTTTTGTTGCTGTTGCTGGAAGACTGCTGTGCAGGAAGAGCAGCACTGTCTTGTCTGTGAATAATTGTTAAGGTACTTTCAGAGTTCTTGAGGTTTTTGTGGGAAAGGGGAACTCAAGCCATAAACTTTCATGAGATTGCTTTGAAAGATTTGTTGCTCAAACTGTACCCATTGTACCACGTGTGTTTTGATGAAAAAAAGTTTAGATGATCTGCTTGGGTGTGGTCCTCAGGCTCTTGGATTTGTCATGCTCAGTTCTTTGTTCTTTTATAGCTCTTAAATACCACGTTTCCCTGTGACACAGAAATGCCCTTGTAAGGCTGGGCCACTTGTAGCCATATTTACGGCAGTGGTTCAAGAGAATATTTTGATCCCTGCTCTAACTCTTCTATACAATCCAGGATTTTGAGAAATCCTTTGTTTTATCCCAAATCAGCAACTTGGTATATCAGTAAAAATAAAAAAACAGACATCTGAAAAGTTATTTTTAAATTAAAAAGTCAGTCTGACTAAAACCTTACTGTTTGTAAGAAACTTAATAAAAATAGGGAAGTGGAAACTTTCCTACTGCGTGCTTTGTGAGGGAATGAAAAATGTTTATTTTCATCTTGGACAGGTGAGAGATTAACTTTTATTGAACACTTCTGCCAGATAAAAAGGCAGAGCTCAGTGATAAGCTGTGGGCTCACCATCCTTACAGATGCACACATTCTGACAGGAGCAAGGTGATGCTCCTTCCTAGTAATGGGGGGCAGATGGTTCTATTTTCTTCTCACTAACAGATTGTACTGATGAATTGCTACTACTTGTGCTGCTTTTTTCCATGTTTTAAGCGTAACTCTAGGTGTGGTTTCAATACATAGTTGTAATGGTTTTTCTCACCTACACACATCCGCTTTGTTTTTGTAGAACATACAAATATCCTTTCCTGCTTAAGGGTATCCAGCTTCTGTGGCTAACAGAGTGTGAATGAACACTAAGTACTATAATTTGCCATCTCTTCTTCCAGTCACACCCCAAGAGTTCAGGACAGTCTTCAGTATCTGTTGTTGTATCATGACCTTTAAATGTAAATGGTGTGTGTGAGAACTAATGAGGTTTGTGCCCACTGTCAGGCAAGGTGATCTGCAAGGTATCCTGATGTATAAATCTGGATTTAACAAATAAAAGCTCTTATCAAATATGCTAGGTTTTTATCTCTTGGTTCAGGGGCATTGCTCTGGGTTTGCTATTAACTATTTTACTGATAGGAAAAAAACACACTAGCACTTTGCTTTTGATACTGTTTATTCACCTGAAAGCACATAGTTCATAACTTACATTTGCTTACGGTGTTACAACAGGTGTTACTGACTTTTTAGCTTCAGAATTTTCACTTTTAACAATGTCTGAGGAAAGTGAAGAGTCTGTTCCTTTGCTTCCACTTCAGCAAGAGTCCATGGCTTCTGCTCTGTTTAATACTGATCAGGTAGGATATGAGTGCACTTTGTTCTTTTAAGCAGTGGGGCACACGCATGTCACCTTTAGCTACACTTTAGTGGCCTGAAAGGACAACTTTTTTCCTAGTTTTAATAGCAAATGAGAGGATAACTCTTACAACTCTTTTGATGCTGATCTGCTTGTCATGCGCTGTGTATTAGTATGTAAAGACATTTTGTGTTTGCGTCTTTGTTCTTAAGTAGTGCAGGGAATAAAATGGCATATACTTGTCTAATTTCTTCAATTTTTCTCTTTCTGTTTGAGTTTGCAGGTTTTTATAGTGGTGTGCTAGTTAATCAGGCTATTCCTTTGGCTCTTTCTGTGTTGCGCTTTGCAAAGCTGTGAATTTTTATTTCACTTTTACATTTTTATGCCTGAGATAGCAGTAATGGCTTCCTCGTGCAGGGCTGCTATTACAGCAGAAAAAGAGCAGCATATTCTGCAAGTGTGCAGAAACCTAAATACTAGGTCTGCTTTACTTGTGAAGTGTTTCAAGGCTCTTATCATCTCCAACATAGAATTACTTATGATCATCTCAGGCAGATTATTTAGGCAGGTGTGTTTATTTTTATCTTAGGCTGAGAGAAATGGAGTATTTTACTGTCAAAGTGAAAAATGTTACCATTTCAGCTATAATCTATACGGAAGGAGGTTCAGTTGCAGCCAGCATGTCAAAATAATTAAACATGATCTCTTTGCATTCTTCCATATTGCTGTTTCTATCTGACTTTCAATAATTCTGTGTGAGGACTTTACACAAAATGCCAAGTGATCTATAATGAAACTTTCATTTAATAAATAATATTGAACAGAAGATCTTTTTTGGGCTATACTTTAATGATACTAAATTCAAATTAAGGTTAAAACCTTAAGTCTCAAAATCTGTTTGTCTGCTAGTTTCAATTGTTTAGCTAAGAGAATTTTAGACCTTTTTTTCCTTACCCTTATATTCACTTTCTTTTTTGAAAAAACAAAGCAAATCTTCCATGAGGACAGTTCTTGAAACCCTGCTGAGCCTTGATCCTGAAGATACCACAGAAAAGGAGTAAATAGGGAAAGTGTTTGGTGTGTATTGTTACTTTCTAATGTTTTGTAAAAGCAAATTTTTCATGAGTTGAGGAAGTTGTAAAGCTTCAACAAAGGTTTTAGCAGTGTCAGTGTTTGCAGTTCGAAGTCCAGGCACTTGTACTCCTTAATCACTTAAACGCTTTTGAAAACCCCTATGGGAGTTCCTGAGTGTAGACTTGACATCTGATCTTTCCGGAGGGTGGGGCTGGGAAAATTCTGTATAAAGAATCTCTGAAATGATTATTGATTTATCAAAACCCCACACTGAATTAATGAGATATAAGTCAGCAGTTATAGTTGTAAATGATGTTAAGAACAGGTATTGAGACTTTAACATTGTATGTATAAGGAAAAAATTACTTGTGTAAGCAGAAATTCATTAGGTTATTTTCAATGCCCTATCTCACGTGTAGAGCAATTTTACTTAATGGCTGGTATTTCTTCTTTCAGTTTGTTGTACATTTAATCTAAAGCTGCTTTAGTGCACTTAATCGAACTGTTTTGAAGTAATTCTGAAGAAATCAGATTAATTTTGTCAGGGATCAAAAATCTTTATGTAAGTTCTCTTATGTTAAAGCTCTTGAGTGGAAGAAATGGGAACGGTACAGCTTTGGCTGTGGACAGTAATGCAGTAAAAAAAAAATAGTCTTACTGTTGCATTTTGAGGCTTGTTTAGAGTGACTGATAAAATGGTTTTGTTTCTTTGTAGTCCAGAACAGGTGAAACATAGGTTGCTCTCCTGTTGTGTTCTCTGTATATGCACACTGTATATAAAAGGCTGAATGTCCCCTGCTGATGGGGCTTCTTGCAGAGGGGCAAAAGGTTTGAGACACCAGGAGGAGTGCAGACCCCATCATTTACTTGTAGGTGTTATTTCCAGTCTCTA
Organism: Coracopsis vasa; assembly: GCA_026283785.1. Classification (NCBI taxonomy): domain Eukaryota; kingdom Metazoa; phylum Chordata; class Aves; order Psittaciformes; family Psittacidae; genus Coracopsis; species Coracopsis vasa. The sequence continues at coordinate 24,303 of JANHGB010065038.1, read as the reverse complement.
TTTTTGTTTGTGGTTAATCTTAATTCCATTGAAAGTTTACCTCTGTCCTTGTGTTGAAATTATACTCTTGGTGTTTCATATAGCAGCATCAGGAAAGCTAGGAGGCTCTTTTGTATTTGTTAACAGGAGTGGTGGAATTTCTTCAGTGCCAGTAAAACGTTGTGTCAGTAGTATCCTTGGAAAAGGAGAGAAAGAATCTGCGCACTTAGCTCATCATGGTAAATCTCTGGATCAAATCTCGATACAAAGGCTGAGAATTACCTGAGTTTGATCACCATTTCTGTGTCATTCTTCTCCCTAAAAATGTGGGAACACAATGCCTCTTGAAACTCCATTTTAGTATATTCTAGTTAGTGTACAGGAGTGGGAGTAATATGGTAAAGACAGGAATTTTCTTGGGGTTTTCGTGGAGTTAGGTTCATAAATATCTGTCATTTCTAGGAACAGATACAGTTAATTCTTGTGAAGCCGAGAGTAATCTTCTATCATGTACCCTTGTATGAACCGTAGTTTGGACCAAGGGGAAAAAGAAGTCAGTCTTTATTCAGCTTTAAAGGAAAGGGGATGTAGGCTGTTAGATGCAGCCAGCCTACTTTCAGCTTTTGCTTCTAACATCACCCTGTGCTCCCATTCTTTTGATAACTATGTGATGCAATTAATTACTACTGTTTAAGTCCTTGCTGAGCCAAGTGTTCCTTACATTAAATATTACCTTACATGTATTCCTTTTGCTTTGTGTACAGGAGTATGATTGTGGATAGTTGCTGAGGAGACTGGTTTTTATGTGTTGCAGAATGACAGTTGCGAGAGACGTCGCCATGATAATAGCGAGCGCAGAAGAAATGACAATCCTGACTCTGAGACCAATGGGCAGCCACAAAACATTCAGCAAGTGGTGGAACAAGATGAAGAAGAAGATGAGGAGCTGACACTGAAATATGGCGCAAAACATGTGATTATGTTGTTCGTACCTGTCACACTTTGCATGGTGGTCGTTGTTGCAACCATCAAGTCTGTCAGCTTTTACACACGCAAGGATGGACAGCTGTATGTATCATTTTCCCCCCTATCTTTTTAATGGACTTAGAAAATTTTCCATAATCGCCATTTCTTTGTGAGTCTAATTCAAGCAGTGAACTCCATCTTGCCTCACTTTTCCCATTGACCAGGCCAAAGACAGTTTTGTTTTATTCCATCCAGAAACCAGACTCTCTCTTTGTGGTACTATTGACATTTGTTTTCTGTCTGGTGACCAGTCAGGATAATGTGGTTGTTACTACTTGATTCAAATCCTAGTCCTCATTTTAAGACTTCGTCATGCCCTGTGGTATTTAGATAATAAACTGAAACCTGAGTCAAAGCCATTTGAGTTGTACTCTGCTACAGTACAAACATTTTGGAAAAAGAAAAAGCTACTCATTTAAATGAAGTAACAAATATGCCAAGTTCTGATTTATCTATGCTGTTTGATAAATAAATTCAAATGGAAAACAGCTTTATGAGGTACACTTCAGTTGCATGTACAGAAACTTTCCTGGCAGGTTTCCTATGTAGAAAATGGTTTTGGTTTTTTGGTTTGGTTTGGTTTTTTTGTTTGATTGTTTTGGGGGGTTTTTAGGGGTGGGGGAGTGTGTGGTTTGTTGTTTGGTTTTTTTTGTTGTTGGTAAAATATTCATGTTGTCAAAAAAAGGCAATTTCAGTGAAAGCTGATTTGAAAGAAAGGAACAAAGGAAGAGCACTGAGCCTGTCACAACCTGCAGCAAATCAGTCTAAATATTCCATTGTGAAAACATTTAGACAAAATGGTTCAAAGTGTGTTTGCCTTTGAAATGTTTGTGTAACGTAAGCATGTCATAAAATGCTTCAATAGAACACGAAGTTCATTCTCTTCATCAAAGTTTTTAATCAAGGAATTATTTTTCTTTAGGTTTTTATTTATGGTAAGTGTTCTCACCCACCAGTGAAGTGTTTTCCCCAGTCTCTTGTATTTTTTTTAAGACAGTTGAGCCCATACTTTGGTTTGTTGAAATCACTGGGGGATCCTTTCACTGCAAATCCAGTAGATGGTGTGCTCATAAAGGTCTAGCTGCAGTAATAGTCTAATGACTCATAGCATGTGAGTAATTCTATCAAACAACATTGTGGTCTGTTTTTTTGTTTCTTTTACTAAATATAAAATAATAGTAATCTAAGAATGTAGTAAAGGCAAGTCTTTTTTAGTTAAATTTTGCCTAATATGATAACTATGCCACCTTTCAAATTTTGCCCAAGTAGAAAATAGGTGTTGCTCTTACAGCTCTGAATTGAAAGATCAATGCAATTTCAGTTGATGTTTGCCTCATGTATCAGAAACCTCTGCATTTAGTGGCATTTCAGTTGACTCTTTGTTGTTGTAGCATCTACACTCCTTTCACAGAAGAGACAGAGACAGTAGGACAGAGAGCCCTGAATTCAATTCTCAACGCGGCTATCATGATCAGTGTTATCATTGTCATGACCATACTCCTGGTTGTGCTTTACAAATACAGGTGCTACAAGGTGCGTATAAATATAGCTGACCTGAGTAATTGTACTATTTTTTAGTACGGATTATTGAGAATGGAACAAAATGAAGGGTGTTATCAAGGGTGAGTGAGCAAGTGTAGCAGAATTGGTGATTCAGTTTACTGTTTCAGTTTTGTGGCTACTGTTCCTTTCACGCAGCAGGAGACATAGACCCAGTGCTAAATCTGCTGGCTCTTTTGTCAGTTAGAATTGGAGTACCATTGCTTCCTATTGCTGTGAAATACCCATGTACTGAAATCTTCCTGCGGTCAAGAACTTACGAAGTACAGACCTAGTCCTACCATTTGAAATCTATTCAGGACCTCAGAGGCTTTTACCCTCCACTCTCCCAACCCTACCCCAGTACAGAAGTCTTCAAACAGTGTGATGTGTGCATGGCTGTACATGCCAGGCAATATCCTTATAGCAAACACAGAGACACTAAGGCTCTTCTATAAAAGACTTCAATCATATGATGATGTAATCTAGGCAAGTCCAGGCTGAGCATAAATAATTGCAGTGTCACCTGCCTAGGAGGAGTTGTTTGTGAAAATTCCTGGTTGTCTGTTGGTTTTAATGACCAATTTGATAAGGCTTGGCCTAATAAAACTTCCCAGTATGCAGCCAGAACCTTGAACCTGTTTCATGATTGTAAAACATAGTGGAATCCACGCACTGGTTCAAAGTACTAAAAAACTTAGAATGATCAGACAACAGAAATTTTCTGTAGTTATATTTTATGCTACTTAAAAGAAATATGACTTACTTTTAGAATTACTAACAGTGTATTTCTATGCTGCTATACCAGAATGCTGTAAAATGTAGTTACATGTCCATCTGAATGTATTTTGCATGCAGTATGTAGTCTAGATTATGGGGAATGGAATTTACAATGAAAGAACATTATGCTTCCAGCTGGGAGTAATAACTTGCTTATTTTTCATAAGATTTTTATCTGAAAACTGCTTGAAGAAAGGAAGTACTGTCACAGCTTTACTGCTGTTAGTTTCCTATGTTTCTTCTGTGTGTGATAAGTTAAGCGTGGTCGTCATTCTAGCTCCTACGTCTAATCACAAACAGCATCTTCGAAGATGATTCTATTTGACTAACTTTTCTTATACCGTTTTTTATTATTCTCTGCATGTGTCATTGTTTTAGCCAAATCTGGCTGCTGTAGCTCGTTTTAATTCTCTACATTCTGCCATCAAAGTCAACTCTGTACCAGCAATCAATTAGCATTGAAGCTGTTGTCAAAATGAAGAATGAAAATTATTTAACTAGTAGGCAACAGACCTGCCATGGTATCCTGCTTGGAAAACATTGGCCAGAAGTTGCAAGAAGCACTTTGGAAAAATCACTTGTATGAAAAGAGGCTGGTGATCTGAAAAATGCTGTAGCAAATGAGAGACATACTGAGAATAAAACAAACTTCTGTGTATAAAATGCCTACTTATGACAAGTCTTGAAGCTACCTTTAGTACTGCTGACAATAGTTATGCAAAGAGTTTTCAAGCTGCCTTGGTACCAATGGCCTTGGGGTTTGATATTATTAATGTTTTATTCTTTAGTAGAATGAAACAGTAGTATTCACTTTAGTTTCTTAAGTGGTAAAAAAGTTTAAGAGCTTATACTACAAATACAGGAACTACACCGAGAAATCATGTTGTTATTAAAGGAAAAAAGTGGTTTCAACTGATTTTACAGAGAATTAAAATTCTTCTTTTTATGTCACTAGCTTGATACATAGGTAGCTTTACAAGCTGTTTAAAAGTTGGATACTGTTTCAGGTACCTTTCAGTCTTCAGCTTTAGTACATTTTCTTCCCTCCCCACTAGCTCTGAGTGACAGGTTGACTGATTGAGACAGATACTTTGGCAGTTTTCCTGCAGCATCTCTACAGGCACCATGCTTATTACATGCTGGAAGTGAAGTCTTTTAGGGACTATACTAGGAAATATGGAAAGCCAATCTGTTGGATTAGCAAGTTAAATGACAAGTTTTATTAGGTTCAAGGTTGAATTTGAACCTGTTTTGAAAGACTGTGAAGGATGAGAATGAACGTTTCAAAAATCACTGGGAATTTAAAAAATGCTTATGAAAAATTAGTATTAAGATAAATGTTCTAAATTACTAACTAATAGCTAGATTACTAATTTGCTGGCAAGTCCTGGTTGCTTCATGTAAACATGATTCCTTTAGTCTGTGTGCATATGCTTTACTTCTAACTTTTGCAAAATACTTTAAAAACTATACCATAAGATGCATTCTACTACACATCTTTCATAAGAGAACACAATTTCTAAACACTTTCTGAATACTTCAGTCTGGTGAACATACATAGCTAATTTTCCTCTAAGCATGTCTAATTCAAGAGGGATTTCTTATGCAGCTTGAATTTCTAGATTATTGCTTCTGAGTGGTTTTGTACTTGCAGTGTTGGGTCTGATTTTACATGTAAGATTCTGTGCTGGTAATCTGACAAATATGTTTCATTCTCAATTTAGAGATTACAAAAGCTACAGGTCTCTTAATTTTTAGTTTTGCACAGTAATATACAAAAGTGCTGTGCACTTTGTCAGCGTGAAGTCTGCGTGTCTGTCTTTTCCAGGGTTAAATCTATGCATGTTTCTGCTGAGTAGAGCCCTGAACTGTTTTTTGTTAAATTGCTGGGCATGTGTATCTGCTCTCATATCAGAATTAGGGATTGTCTGTAGATGATTGATATATATTCATATGAGAATATAGAAATCCTTATATAGTTATTCATCAATGGCATGCTAATTCTCAATTTCAGCAGATAAGAACTGAAGGTTTTTCTATGTTCCAGCATTTAATTTTATAACTGTATTCTGAAAATGTTTTAAAATCAGGTCAAGCTCTTTAACTGCACAAAAATGAATGTTGTTTTCCATCTGTGTTAATACTGGATACTTCTGCTATTAATGCCACTTATCAAAATGGCCTAAAAAAATACAAACAGTAATTTTCACTGTAGTGCCTCTATCAAAAGATCACAAAGCACTTACAGTTCATAAGTGTAAATTGAAATACAGTAGTGTGTGTAGACTAAATACGAACTTAGCAACAACCAAAAGAGAGCTATCTTGAGTATTAACTTTCTTGCTTAAATCAAAATGGAAAATAAAAGCATTTTTAAGTAGATATTAATTTAAAAAAACAAATCTTAAAAAAATCTGTATTGATATCTTTTCTCAGGTGATCCATGGCTGGCTTATAATTTCTTCTCTTTTGCTGCTTTTCTTTTTCTCATTCATCTACCTTGGGTAAGTGAACTAAAGCATTAATACGCTATTTTTAATGTCTCACTTTGTCTATTTATTTTAGAGCTAGTCCTTGAATCTTAAGAAGAATGACAGTGAGCTAACTTTTGCAAGGAAATTTTTAGTTTTATATAGTTTCATAGAGTACACATAAAAGAGAGATTTACGGTTTTACAGATATACAGAAGTTGCCCATCATGTGCATCACCAAAATAAGCTGTCTTCTACAGGGTAGCTTACTCTGTTAGCATATCTTCTGATAACTTTATTTTTTTCATAGCCATATGACTCAAGAGCAGTTGTTTACTTTGTGGCTTTGCTGGTGGGCTGTATATGCAAAGGCTGTTTGCATGCGAGTGTCAGAAAAGAATCAACTGAGAAGAGCTGCCTCTCTCACCAAAATATATTCCATGTTTTATTTTTCAAATTTGGAACCGTACCTTTATCCAGACATCAAGAAAAGTTGTTCATAATAGTTGGTATTTTCTAAAACAAGCAACCTGATCAGGGTTTGTAACTAGAGTTATGCCACAGAGCTACTGCGCTTCTGTGTACTTTTGTACCACTTGATGACAGGTACACTTCTTTTTGAGGAAGCTTGTTTAATTTGGACGATAGGGGGAGAAAGTGGTGTTCTTTCAGTCACTAATTTTTGCCAAAAGTGATCTGTGATGCCTTTTTTGGTCAGTATTTTCTCTAACCTTATTAACGACTTTTGAAATACAAAGCAAGGTGTGCTGCACAAAGTGCAGTGCAGGCTGGCTGTAGGCAAGTTGCCAGCCTCACCTTGTTTGGGTTTGGGTTGGAGCTGGCACTTTCCCATGAGCATGTATGAGTGGAAGGACTAAAGGCTTTCCTTCTTCCTTCTGATGTTCAAAAATCATGCGCGGTCACAGAATAGTTATGGCTGGAAAGGACCTTAAGGTCTTCTAGTTCCAACCCCCGTGCCATGGGCAGGGACACCTCACACTAGACCATGTTGCCCAAGGCTCTGTCCAGCCTAGCCGTGTCCTTTCTTGTCAATTTCTGTTTTGTTTGAGAAGGAAATAAAACATTAATGATAATTTTCAGAAAGTGAAAGAATTGGTGTGAAACACTGGTAAAACTATCCCTTTTGTGAAGAACAGGGAAGTTCTAATTGAAAACTGAATTTTACATTTGTGCTAACAATGAATATGAAAATTTTAAATAACAGTGTTATGGAACTTGCATCTGTAACCTGTTTACATTGTTTTGAGCAAATGTGGTCCATAGTATTTTCTTTTATTTCTTTTTTAGTGAGGTTTTTAAGACATATAATGTTGCCATGGACTACATTACGGTGGCACTCATGATCTGGAACTTCGGTGTTGTGGGAATGATTTGTATTCATTGGAAGGGTCCGCTACGGCTCCAGCAGGCGTATCTCATTATGATAAGTGCTCTCATGGCCTTGGTGTTCATTAAGTACCTTCCTGAATGGACTGCATGGCTTATCCTGGCTGTTATTTCAGTGTATGGTAAGGTCTGGGGCAAGGCATAGTAACAGGTATTATGATGGGAATCTCTTCTATTCCCTGACTTTCCGGTTTGTCTGATTAGACCTTTAAAAAGATAAAGGGGGGTTGTAGGGGGGTAGTAGGAGGGTGTTGGTGTCATCCATGGCAGATAAAGTGATTACAGACTTCAGAAATAAGATCATGATCTAAACTGAGATTGGTCCCCTGCAGCTAAGGGCTTTGTGTGACTGTGTGATGCCATCTTCCTTCATGTTTTCTGAACTTTCTAGATTCTTTGGGGAGGAGAATTGAACTAATTCAAGAAAGGAGGAGATAAGAGACTTATGTTGCCATTTTGATCTCTTCTGTGAAGGTGGAGAGCTTTTAGCTTCTCATTTTATCCAAAAATTTTTGGAAACTATTGTATGTTCAGAATTTAGGAGCTTGTTGTTTGTGTACAGTCCCGTACAGGTATAAATCTGTCCAACCTACAAATTGCTCAAATTTGTGGACATAAACAACACCCTGATCCATGTCTAATAATATAATGAGAAGGAAGCAAGGAGTGATTAAAGACAGTTTTAATTGCTCAAAGTCATTTTACATTTAGAAGAACATGGTTGTGAGATCTGTTTCCTTGACTTTTTAATATAAAAAGAAAATTCACTTAAATTATCGCATATTAGACTTTTTCAGAATGATGACTGATACGTAGATGTAGTTTTTTCATAAAGCTTTAGAGGGCAGTGGACACTTGGTAAGAAGATCACTCTATATCCCAAATACTAATTTAGTTCCCAGACAAGACTAAAATCCAGTTACTTAGGCATAATTAAAACATTACAGCCATGAAGATGTGCTCATAACTTGATTTTGTTTTGGAAGCATGTAAGTGTGATGAATGCGTACTCTGAAAGTCACTGATGGTGATAAAGACTGAGAATGTGTCCAGCTGTAGAAGTGCAGGGTTTAATAAGATTGTATTAGCTCTGGTAGGTCAGTGTACTCCCTAGGTGTGCCCTCCTTTCAGAGAAAGTAAAAATGTCCCTTGTGTGTATGCTCATGGATCATAAGGCACAGAAAGAAAACCTTTCCATCCCACATTCCAGCTTCCACCCTTCGTATGACTGGAACAAATCTGAGTATTCCAAGCATTCAGCCTTCATTCAGTGATTGCAAAACAAAATTACTCTTCTGGACATATTCCATAATGTGGTTGTTTTGAGTATAGGGGAAGGCAAGTTTCAAAGCCTGTGACCCCACACTGTCAGTGCCAGATTTTGTTTCAAATCAGTTTAAAGACATACTGTGAGTAGAGAATTGCAAATGGTAGTAGCAAGGTTAATATGCAAGTGTTACAGATTTCTGTCCAAATATGCAAGACAAGGGAAAGGTAACTGAGGTTGTTTGCGGAGTTGCAAATTTCATTAACAAACCATCGACATTCAGCTGAGAAAGCACATGGAGCATCTGATAGATCAGTTTTTCTTAATGCTGTGCTTTGATCTGTGTTTTGATGAGTAACTTGTTTCAGTTACAGTCATCCAGTTAATTTACAAAACAGTCACCCTGTTTTGGAAATTATTGATTTTTCAGTTAATTTTTATTTGTTCACCCAGTTTCATATACTGTCCCATGAACAAGAATTGAGAGAAGCAACAAAAAGCTGCTGTCTTTTTGTTATGCTAAACATACTTTGAACACTTCTCAAATCTACGCAAACAGAGCATTTTTCTGCAATGCTTAATAAACCTGGGTTTTTTCTTCTTCGTGTGCGCATTCACTTTTTTACTCTGTAAGTGGGAATAAATGTACAGGCATGCCTACTTAGAAGTTATGTGAGCCTCACTTACCTGTTGTCTTAAAATTTGTTTTGGCATTAAACTTGGTTTAGGAAAAGCTTTGATAATAGAAAGCAAGCATGGGTATTTCCAAGATGCTAGTTGAGAGCAAATAATACACAAAAGTTAGTATTCAACTTACAAGTCAACATACAGATACAAAAAAATGTGATGTCATCACTTAAGACAATATGCAATAATAAATGTAAGTAGTCTGCAGTGATGTAAGATCTGTTCACTCTTCCTTTCAGATTTGGTTGCTGTCCTATGTCCTAAAGGTCCTCTTCGCATGCTAGTTGAAACGGCTCAAGAGAGAAATGAAACTCTCTTCCCAGCACTTATTTACTCCTGTAAGTACATTTCTCACTCAGCTGAAGTGATTTGCTCATTTTTCTGTGTTTTAACATGGTGCTTGTCATCTGGAATCTTTAGTCTGTTCACTGGGGCCTCGGTTTTCCTTTTATTGTTGATTCAAAAGTGTGGGATGTCTTCTGGCTAAGATCTCCTGAGATAAAACCCAGCATGTTTTGTTACAAAATATGAACAGGAAAAGTGGTAATACACCTTGTTTTGGCCAAAGAAGTATGTCATTAAACTGTGAATTAAGCCTATACAAAAGGAGTATTTATTTTCAAAAATATTTATGAGCTTTAAGAGCTTAAACAATCTATGTGCTACTGGAAGGAAAGGGAGAAATTGCCAGGAAGAGATTAGTTTATAGAACTGTTTTCTCCAGGGCTTGTCTTTTTCCATACATTGTTTCTCCCCTGCAGTTGTGAAAAATAACCTACAGAATGCAATTTGCTGTTATCACCTGTGTAATTAGTACATAGTTACACTGTTTCTGAAGTTCCACATTAGAACTTTTTAGTTTGTACAACTAACTGTTGCTAGCTCTAGTGTTTCAGATAAATGGTGAAATAGGTTAATGGTCAGTCAATATGCTACTGGTGCTCCAGAAAGGCCTGTGTTTGGAAGCAGGAATTGTGCTGTAGAGGGGCTACTTCAGGCACAAGGTTACAGAGAATGGGGAGGGTTTTCATCTGTCACTCTTGCTGTGTTTTACTGATACTACTCATAGCTGCCTGTTCTGTTTGTGGGAGGAGAGGTTAATGCTAAGAAACCACAAACCTGAATTAAAATACACCATTTAAGTGTGACAGCATTTCAGTAGCTCCAGATTGGAAAGTTCTTTGTGATGGTGGGGGCAAAGAACGATTAAATTTGATGCAGATACTGCCTCTGAATTGAGGTACCTCAGTACCAGTCTTAATAGACCTTTTTACTTGCAGAGAAAATAACTGATTAGTGGAACAAAGTAATGAAGTTGTTGATTCAGATTTTAAGAGTGGGCCTCCTCATATGTAGAAGTATTTTCTCTGGCAACAGCTGTTGCCATTTTTTCAACATCTAGGAGGAATAAGACTTTTATTCGCCAAATTCTCTAAATGCATGTTGTAGCTGGTACGGGCTGTGTTCCAGGTATTACTGTGCCTTAATGAGAGTAAAATTGCCTGTTGCAAAAGATAGATGTATCCAAAAAAAAACCAACAAAATGAATGGATTGATGCCATTATCTGATTAGCTGTGCTGGTATGGGGGGTTTTATTTTTTTGTTGTTTAATAGCAACAATGATATGGCTGGTGAACATGGCTGAGGAAGATCCAGAAGCCCAAAGGAAAGCTTCCAAAAATGCTACTTATGATAAACAAGGTGAGTTTTACTTTGACAGGCCTTCATTGTTGTCATTTTATTGAAATACATGTCTATGGATATTTTGGGGTTAGCTTTTTAAGTGTTCTGATTGCTGTGGAAGAGTGCAAGCATGGAGGCCTCATTGAGAATGATGAATCTGTCAAGACCTCAAAAATGGCTTGCTTATTGTGTGGTTAATGTTCTTGTATTCATTTTTCTGGGATCCAGGATGGTGGTGGTGAAATGACTGTCAATAGGCAACTATTGACTGAGCTCAATTGCTTGTCAAATTGGGATGATATAGCATAATGCTAACTCATTTATATTTGTATTAAGCAGAAATATGTTTAGGCCTCCTGGGTATGCAGCTAGTGTTTAAAAACATGTGATTTACTTGTTTACATGTATTAATAAAGAAGAGTAGAGTTTCTGAATTTAATATACTTGAAAGGGTGTTATGTATCTCTAACTTTCAGTAACATTTTCTACTTTACTGGAAAATTACGCCGTCAGTGTTGATTAAAGAAGTTAATAAAAGATGAGTTTATTCCTTAAACTGTGATGTTTAAATTAGGTCACCACAGAACTTCTACTCTGTTATGTCAAAGCACTCCTGAATACTAGGACCTGAGCGTAGCACTCTGTGACTGCAGAGTGCACTTTGACTCCTGATTGTTTAAATAAGTGAGAATGTGTTGCAATGGTGTGTGCCAATGTTAAATGTTGCTAAATATTGTGGAATACCTCTTTTTTCCTCATTCATTCATGTTCTTACATGTGGAGAAATTGTCATGGTTTAGAAGGCACTTTTTTGAAGGTGATCTTAAATGCTTTTCTTCCTTTGAGCTCCGGCAAACCAGACTCGGAATGAAGATGCTGAAGCAGATGATGGTGGATTTAGTCAGGAATGGCAGCAACAAAGGGACAATAGAATAGGACCCATTGAATCAACACCTGAATCTCGTGCTGCTGTTCAGGCTCTACCCAGTAACTCTCAAACAAGTGAAGACCCTGAAGAACGTGAGTATGAAGTACTGTGCCCAGAAGACTTAGAAAATCTGAAGCTAGTTAGAGTTAGTCTTGGGTATTCTGGCTGCACAGATGGAGTGTGCTGTGAGCTAATAGCATCAACGAAGAACTGCTCTTGCTCATGATCAGTGCTGACATTCCTCATAGAAATAGATGGAGCTGCTTTTTGGTAGCTGCAGGAGTGAGTAGTATTGGCCAAGTTGCTCTTCAGTTTGATACACAGATGTAAAACTTGAAAAGAACAAGCTGCTTTCAGACCATTATACAGTCAGTTGCATTAGCTTCTTTTCCACACAGTGTTCTGCTGTATATCATCCCTTTTGGATTTTAGGGCCTGTAAAAGCAGTCATTAACGTTTTTTGCCTCAAGATTAAACTACTGTAATCCACTCTGTAGAAAGCAGTGTTTAAAACCTAATTGGAGACTGAAATGAATGCAGAATGCCAGAAGCTTGCTTACTTTTCTCCAGCCTTTTCCTGAGGTGCACCATCTTAGGAGAGCATATGACATCGATACTCAGAGATCTGTTTTAACAGACTTGTGATTTCCAGTTGCAGTTTAACTGCTATTAGATTTGCAAAGCTGTAAATAAATCAGGATCTATCTGTCTGGCAAACTGCTTGCCCCATATGATGCTCTGTATGATACAGGTGCAACTACTTCCTCTGATTCTCAGAAGCTCTTTTGTTTCTAAAATTGTTCTTAAAGTGGAAGTCTATTTTTAATTTATTTTGTTCCCCAAATTCCAAATTCAGAGTGTGTTACAAATCCATTTTAATTTATAGAGCTTAGAAAAAAATAACATTAAGATGCAAAAATTTTAAGATTTGGGCTATTTTAGTTAGTTAAGTAGTTAACTAACACTCTTTTCTGGTCAGACTAATGATTTTCTCCCTCCTGTGTTCCTACAACGAATAGTAATGACAGATGTGCAGTGATCCAGACTTGTTAGCCAGCTTTAGCTTACTAGAAATCTGGAGCAGCTCATTAGAAATTTGGAGAGTTCACTTGTGTGGAAGGAGTTGCCTTTGTTTATTATTCTGTCACACTGAAAGCAAGCATCAAAGTTTTGTGACAGTAGTTTTGAGGTTGCCTTGTTTTTCCTCTGTCTTCCTCCCCAGCACCCTTCCTTTTTCCATTGTGTTTTTTTTTTTTCCCAGTGATAACCAGGCATACACCTCTTTTGATCTAAATTCTTAGAACTAAAATGAGTTTTGGGCTGGACAGTAATCGGGTAACAAAGTAAACAATAGGCCAAATGAAAACAGCTGGTGACCCAATGTTGGCCTCTCTGACTTAATATCTTGGATTAAAAGCTCAAAGTGTACTGGTGTTCAGGAAATCTTCATTATTTTGTTTGCAGAAATAATTGAGTGTTGTGTTCCCAGAGTTGTTGCTAAGGTTGGTGATTACTATTTAAAAAACTAAAACATTAACTCATAAATTTTCCTAGACCTCACATCTTAGACTAAATATGTTGGGGTTTTGCCTTGCTGATATGCTCTGTAATCACACACAAGTGCTTTTTAGAACTACCTTAGTAAGAATTCTGTAAGAAAACTGGGAGGGCAGGGGAGCGTTTTGCTGGATATTGGTTTCTAACTGGCAAATAAAACATCATCTGCAAAAGGCTTATTTGTATTCTCCCTCAGCCATCTTAAAGAAATTGTACTTCAGTATTCTGTTGAATATGGTATGACAACCAAAAGTGGGCATCCCCCCAACAAATATTATTACAAACATATGTGTTTGTATATATTGCATCTGTATGTACAGGGGACTAGGAATATAGAAAAATTCTGATTATAGGTTTGAGTGGTATAATGTTCCTAAGATGTCTTGTTTTACAAGAGTTTTTATCACTTGATTCAGGAGTAATGCTAGTTTTGAAAAGAAAATGTTCTTGCTAACAAGTCTTGTTAAAACATACTGTAAATCTGTATTCTCTAACAGTTACTGATGTCTAATATTAGTAGATTGTCTGATACTTAATGCTCCTATATATTCACTTTTGCAGGAGGAGTAAAGCTAGGTTTAGGAGACTTCATTTTCTACAGTGTTCTTGTCGGCAAAGCCTCTGCAACAGCAAGCGGGGACTGGAATACAACTTTAGCGTGTTTTGTAGCCATATTAATTGTGAGTATGATGTAATATTATAATAGGCATAGTTTCTATTGTTCGTCAGAGACAAAGCCATAACTACTGCTATTTTTTATGTGGAATTCATTTATCTGGTGACCAGATAAATGAATGAGGAAAACTGGTGAGGGCTTTAGCTGTCATATTTGCTGGCTGTACATCTGTCACTTAAGCCTTTAGTTTAAGAAGGCATGAGCTGTATCTTGTAGTTCTGTGAGAATAATGTTTGTATATATATAATCTTTTGCTTGTCAGAGTTCCCTAATTTCTCCCTATGTTTTTTGTTGTTTCTTTTTTTCCCCTCAGGGTCTGTGCCTTACACTTCTGCTTCTTGCCATCTTTAAGAAGGCCTTACCAGCTCTTCCAATCTCCATAACCTTTGGGCTAGTTTTTTACTTTGCTACAGATAACTTGGTGCAGCCCTTTATGGACCAGCTAGCATTCCATCAGTTTTATATCTAGCACATTTGATGCTGGTATGGGTATTTGTAGCAAATCTTCAGGAGGAAAAATGTTTTTCCTTCAGTTCTCAAGTGAGAGTGAAGTTTAACACTCAAGATTCCAAGCCTGAATCATTACAACTTCCTCCAGTGGCGTGGGTTTTTGTTGGTTTGGTTGTTTTTTTTCCTGAGACGACTGCTGCACTGGGCACCATAAGAGCTTTTTCTGTGTGAAAATGACTTCTTCCTGATGGCTGGTCTAAACCGGGTGCTATTATATCAGAAGTAATCTGATATATGTATATATCTCCGGTGAGGACCACCGCTGTGAGAATTGCTAATGCTTCCACCAGCAATGTGATCTCTTACCACAGGTTGATTATTTTCACAGCATTAAGGGTGCTCAGGACTTCCTTGATGTTAACAGAGGAAGCTGACAAATCACAAGGAACTTGTCCCTGTAACTGCTTGAAGAGAGAAGAAACCCAATTCAGACTTTTCAGCAGAGATTTTTTGACAGTGGAGTCTTTGTGTAATGAGAAAGTACTTCATAGCAATTTGACAAAGGGAGAAAGGACTGTCATTCTAAGAGTGTTCCACCACTTCATAGCCTCTGTGCCTGAGCATGCTTTGTTTATTAAATTTAAAAGCTTCTTTTTTTTTTTTTCCCCCACACTGGAACAAGACCCTCTTCTCAGTTTTAATGCTTTGAATCCTCAAGCATGGAGTGCACCTTCTGTACACCTGCTCCAGTTTATGTAGCTACTTAGACTTGGACTGAATTATTTGGCATTAGTAGATCATAAGGTCCTAATTTGGATCTTAGGTTCTAGAAGGTCAATAAACTACATTAAAAAGCAATTTCAGGACCTACTGTCTGTGCTCTTGCAAATCATTTTACTAGAACACCATTTCAAACCCTGTGTTTGAGAACAGTCACTAACAGCACAGACTGCGTTGTTGGTGTATGTTCCTTCTATTGAAATTCTTATAAAATAAGTAGACATCTGCAGCAATCCCAGATGGAGTTTAGCTTGTCAGATCTAGAGGCCAAAGTGCTATTAGTAGCACTTCTAATGCTTCATTTAAACTTTTCCTCTTCAAAAACATGGTTTACAGTTCAGTTGACCTGAAGTATTGGTTACTCAGCCCTCTAACACCTCAGGCTGGGCAGGGTTGGTTTTCTGGTTGTATTTTTGTTTTCATCCAGTATCTTTATTGGTGTGGATACTTAAGTTGAGACATTACTTAATGTTACTGATAAGAAAAATTTGTGACCACCTTCACTTTACTTACTTCTCCTGTGAGGAACCTGGAGACATGAAAGACAATCACTGAAACGAAGTTAGAAGATTTTGAACTTCTTACAAGAAAAAGAATTGATTCAAACCTTAAAACTACTAAACTCTGTTTTCTTCTTCATTTGAAAAAAATAATTTCTAAATAATTGCTTGGAAATGAGTCTTGTGCAAGATGAAGTTGATTTTGCCATAGGCTCTTACTCTGTACAAGTCATTTATTTTCTGAGGGAAGCATAGGGAGTGTGTACTGTTGATGGGCATTCCATTTTGCTTGCATCTTGATACTGGAGTCCCTGCCAAGTAGAAGAACTGTCAAAATCCTGACAAATTCCTTTACCTTTTTTTAGGGCTTTGTTTCAGTGGCTGTAGATTCAAAGGACTGAGACACCACAGATGCTCAACAACCATTGCCCAAATAAGGGAAGAAAGGCTATGATGTAATAATCTGCTTTAAAACCAGGAAAGATTTACTTTGATTGTCCTTGGAAACATCTGTTTCTTCTAGTATGACTTGCTAGCTGCAGTATTAGCATTTACGTTCTCATAAAATATATTGCCTTGTCTCCTCTAAAGTACTTTCATTCATTATCTATTTATTTCACCCATTAAATAAATAAATAAATTTTATTTCAGCCAACATGGCTTCAGGAAGGGCAAGTCATATCTGACAAATTTGGTGGCCTTCTATGATGGGCCTACAGGATTGATGGATAAGGGGGGAGCGATTGACATCATCTACCTTGACTTTTACAAGGTATTTTGACACTGTCCCACGTGGCATACTTGCCTAAATTAGAGAGGCATGGGTTTGACCTGGTGGATAAGGAATTGGCTTGATGGTCGCACTCAAAGAGGTGTTGTCAATGGCTCGGTGTCAAAGTGGAGATCAGTTGATGAGTGGTGTTCCTC
>JANHGB010065033.1:0-29038 GCA_026283785.1 Coracopsis vasa | reverse complement strand
TTGGCTCACTGGGTCACGCAAGATGGCAGCCGTAACCCAGAGCACAGGAAGGCTGTTTGCTCAGCCTGATCAAGGAGCGAGTTGCTCTGGTGTCTCTCTGGTTTCTGGTAGGGATTCTTCCACCTTTCCACCCCACCCTTTGCTTTATTTTGGAACTGCATAGCAAGGTGTGAACAGAGATGAGAGTTACTGGTGGTTGTTTCAAAAGCCACCTTACTAGGTTAAGGCTGCTGCTTGTAGGTGATATTCTATTGGTATTACTTCTCTTGAGACATTTGCTGCATGCTTGGTTATGACTATTGTATTCTACCTTCTTTTATGCTGTTATTATAGCTGTGAGTCTAGGAAGTTAGAAAAAACATTTCTGTAATACCTAATTGGTTCCAATTCTATGTCAAGAAGCTTTTACCTGAATAAAAGGTAACACCATCTTTAGACTGCTCTCAATGGTATTTTGTTTATAAATGTGTGTTAGTGAACAGGCTAGTGACATGGCTTTTATATTCTGATGTACAAGTAAATGGAATATTTACAAATAGTGAATAGAGGGTAGCATATATTTAGTTTTTGAAGATCTGAAGAATGTTTAAAAACCTATAACTTTTAGTTATTTTGTGGCAGTATAAAAGTCTTGCTGGTCCTCCTGTCATTAGAAGTCTCTTCCTTTCTTCCTGCTCAAACATACTGGTGATACCTGCAAAAGATATTTAAAAAAAAGTGAATGTCACTTTGTACTTCCTGTGGCAGTTGCTTTCTTGGCTGAAATAATAGTCACTGGAACTGAAGCTAAATCTCTATGTCTGTACCTAAAGAACCAGGCTTTCTCATTTTGGCATGTTAAGGGTGTTCAAAATTTTTTTCACTTTGTGGATGAGAGCAGAGTGTGCTGACAGAGTGCTAAATAACACAGGCAGGTGATTAGGCTTGAATCACCAGTGTAAGTAACTAAGTCACCCTGGAAGGAGCCTGAGTATCCTTAACTGAAGTTTTGGTCATTTCCAAGTTGAAGTTATGATTGTAGTGGATGAGAGCTTTGTCTTCAGTGCAGTCTTGCAAACAGAATAAATGAATTTGCAGAATTTAGAACAAGTATGAAATTTGTCATCTGAGTTGTTTTTTCATGCTGTAGAGTCTCACCTTGCACATCATATTCTGTGGGTATACTGCATCTTACTACATTTTCTTTTCCTTCTCTATTACTTTATGAAAAAAATAAACAACCCACAGATTGCAGAAATAGTGGAAAATTCTATTTGTGAAATATAAAGCATGTTAACAAGCAAATTAACATCATAATCTCCTTCATAGTCTATTCCAGTGATGGTCAAAATTTGTGGCAATAGCAAATTAACAGCAATAAAAGTGTTGTAATGTTTTTAGGTTGTCTTAATTCCCTTAATTTCCATTCAACTACCAAAACTGTTTAACTGGCTAAGTAAAATATACAATGATGTGATGCTTCAATCATAAACAATAGGCATTTAATATATACAGAAAATCTTATGTAATGTAGAAGAGCTTTTAACTGTCTGGGTTATTCATTATCAGTATCTATCCAAATCATCCACAGATCTCACCATTAAGAGCTGCTTTAGCACATCACCGTATTTGATGCACATACTATGCATTTTGTAGGAAAAATGCTGCTATTTAAAGATCTCCCTTAAATGGGTTTGGTCTTTACTCTGTATGGTATTATAACATCTAGGCAAGTAAGTCTTGAGCAAGATAACAGAGGAACAAGGTAAGGTTTTCCTATTTCTGTTTAAAAAGGCTTCAGGATATGACATTAAACAGATGATACTGGTAGTACTTATGGAAGATTTAATCAAATCCATGTGAAGTTGACTGTGTCTTACGGAATATGGCTCTACTGCTAATCAGCCCCATTGCCATTAAACTGCTCTTAGTACTTCAGGAGCAATTTTCCCTTCAGGGACCCCTTACTCATTCTGGGCAGCTGCTTATCACTTACTGCAGTGAAGTCTGCCAGTGTGTTTCAAAACACACCATTTCTGTGATAATTAAAGTTTTTCAGGCCATTGTAAGCAATTATGTATCCTACAGGTTTCATTATAGCTATGTTAGCACTATCACCTCTCTGTGTAGCTATGTTAGCACTATCACCTCTCTGGGGACAGAGAGGTGATAGTGTTTTAACTGGGGTGAAACAAAGTTGTTCACACAGGCGTAAGTTGATATTTGATTTAAATCTAGTTGCCACAGTCTCTTCAGTCTCATGGTGTATGTGGGTTTTTTGGGTGTGGGTTTTTCTGTTTGGTTGGTGGTTGTTTTGGAGGGGCTTTTTGATTATCTGTACCTGGGAATCAGTTTAATACTTTTTGGTTTTGGTTTTAAGTAACAGTTAACATGAGTTTACATTCCTCCCTTGGCCAGTACCTTTCGCTGTTTGGTAAAGGCACCCATGTTCAGTGGAGCGTACCAGTTTTGTTGCATTCCATTACAGAGGGAGTATGTTTTATTTTTAGGCTGATTTAGAAAAAGCAAGAACTTTTAAGCTCACTGAACAAATTAGAGATTAAAAAAAGTCCTCAAAGTAAACCGCAATAAAATACATAAGTAAATACATATAAAATGTAGAACAGTGTGAATTTCTGCTAAGTACTATGAAACATCTTGAGTCTCTGAGTGGGTGCACATGCCTGTATGAAGTGTGGCTGTGACATTTATCTTTTTTAATGTAAAAAGAGAATCCCAGTGATCCCCCGTTGCCAGCCATCTGTTTCCTCTATGCTCACCCTGCTTCTCTTAGAGAAGTTCTTGTCCTTGTTCATGATTCCTCTTCACTAAGACTTTGGTATCAGTTCTTGTAAACAATCTGTTATTACTTTATACACTTGGTCAACATGTAGTACAGTTAAGCTTCTGGTTAATACTCTAATACTAATAATAAGACCGTTGAACTTTTATTTTTGCCCACCTAGATAGTGATTGTGTATTTTTAGTTATTTCTCTGACTGTAGAGGGAGCTGGTGATAAAGTTTTCAAGGAAAACAAACATGATGTTTCTATGGGAACGTTTAAACGTTGTTGTATTTGGAAACAAAAAAAATCAGAAACAAAAGGCTGATTTTGAACTTGGTCTTTCCTTGGGGAGGGGGAGGAAAGGCTGGAGAATGCATGAATCAGTTAAATTAACTGCATTTTCCTGTGGGCCCTGAAAATTTCTATAGATGAATGTTTAATTTGAATATGTATTTTTCAAGCTAAATACAGTGGGTCACCTGCAAATCTCTCAGATATGGAAGATAACTTTTCTGTAGTAAGGTGTCATTACATTGCCTTGTAGCTGAATAAGGAAATACCCTAGCTAAATTTGTAGATTTGTTCTGGTGTGGGAAAGAAAACCTGGGCTAATGCTGATAGCTCATATTAAGGTAATTATGAATAGAAAACAAGAATACGTGACTAAAATAAGAGCATTGCATAGTACTGAAAAATGTGCAAGTATTTTAGAATATCCACCTATTTGTTATGATTAAGAACACGTGTTTTCCCTGACTATGAACTTCAATATCACTGTGGGAAGTATAAATGAAAATTCATAAATATTAGCCTAATCTCTTGGCAGGAATGTAGGTACTGTTTCCTGCTGTATTATCAGCTGCTCTGTCATGTTTTGCACTCAGTAGTGAAGGCCAGAAGCTAACTGTATATTACCAGCTGTCTGGTTAGTTATATCCTAATTTAAAAAATGGATTCTCAAGCTATCTTTTAAAGTGAATTCAGTTATGCTACTTCTCCTGCCCTGTCACTTCTTACTTGGGAGAAGAGACCAGCTTGATTAAAAGAAATATTATTAAACACAGGGAGAGGGGAATTTAAAGGGAAGGCTCTGATATCCTACAGTGCTTAATACCTGCACATTCAGAATCTTCCCATTTTCTGTTTACCAGAGTAGGGGAGTTGTGAGAAAATTGAATTTCTTTGTTATCTTTTTGCCATCAGAATTTTGCATGTGATTGAGGGAGTACACAGTAATTTACAGACAGCTCATGGAGCACGGGAGCAGGAAAGTACCTGCATCCCAGGTTCTGTGTTTTGCGCAGCAGGGGGCTGTATTTACCAACTGGATGTGAATAGCTGGTGGTTGTTTTGTTTTTCTGTGGGGCTGAGAGTGACTCCATAGGGTATTTGATTTAAAAAAATGTATAATGCTTTAATTCCATTTCAGGCTTAGCCGAACTTCTCTCACGTACTGATGGTTGTCCTTTGTTTTGGAGGAATTAATATTACAATACTTGGTTTCACAGTATTTTTTTTCATATCAGTATTGAAAAAGTAAATTCTTAATTACCTGAACCATTTCTTCTTTTCCTCTTTGAGGGTTATTCCTGATTGATTTTTCTCATAGTATTTATGTGTGCTGTGCATGTAAGACTGGACTGTTTTGACCAGCAGTGTCCTTCAGGTTTGTATGTGTGCTTTATATAGTTTTCTCCTGTCAGCCTGGGGAGGTCTCTCTTACAGCTCTTAAATAGCCTGTTTACAGCAAGACAACTGTGAAATGTCCCCTTATTCTGTACACTGCAGTTTGTAAAAACTGTATACAGTAACTTTGTGGTCATAAACAGAGTAATAGCGTCTTATATTCCTGTATTGATGTGGCAGGTTCATGCAACTGAAGCAGCTGTCCCTGCCTCCCTGGGAATACTGTCCATGAATGTTCATTTTGTTTGTTTTTCTAATAAACAGTACAGCTAGGATGCGATCATGTTTTTCTCTTTCCGTGCCTCAAGCCTTTCAGCAACTGAGTTCTACCTACAGAAACATGTAGTTGTCACAAAGAGCAGATAGGAAGATTGTCAAAGGACTCTAGAACTCCCAAAATAATTGGTTTAGATTCTGATGTCCTTATTTAAAGGAGATGGTTTTGTGTTAAGTTCTATCAAAGATGTTGAGTATTATTTCCTTGCCTATTTCAACTCAAGCTGATCTAATCAGAGATCCAGTTAATATATTTTTGCCCAGCAAAGAATCTGTGACTATCTCTTTTGCCAAAGTATTGATAGTCTCTGGAACTGTCTCATCCATCATTAGATCACAGTTGATTTAGGTTTTGCATCTGCTAGGTGAATGTATGAGGACAGTTAGTAGCCTGGTGAAACAACAAGCTGTGTTTCCCCTGAGGAAACTGCTAGCCCTTTTTCTCAGCCTAATATAGCAACTTAGAAATTGCTCAGGTAAACAAAACAGAGCAAAACTTGGGATCAGGATGGATGCCTGTTGTCTGAATTTGTTACAAAATTCGTTCCAAAATGAAGTGAAAATTTTGACAAAGCACATGGATTTTTTTTTTGCCAGCCCTGACCTCTGATGAAAAATGGTTGGTTATTCAATGTACCTGTATTTATTTGAAAGTCAAATATCTAGAATTTCAGGTTCTTTACAGCGACTCATAAACTGATGTTTCTGTGGGAATGGGAAGGGTTTTGTATGAAGCTGTTGTAAAGATGTCATAACATCCACTTTTTATTATGTTATTGTCTATTAGACGTTGTAATCTGGTGTGCAAAGATTTACACTCATGATATCAGATCATCATTACAATAAATGTCTTCCATGGTAATTTAATGCCTTAATATCATTTTAGCAATCAGTTAAATCTCAAATGCACTATAGGGCAAATTTTTCTTTGCTGAGGCTTCTTCTCAGAGTAGAACTCATTCATTATAACTGTACTGTAATGCTGTTCTACTAGAGCAAAGATGTAATTGTTTTGATGAGTTTTCCATTTAAAGACAACTTAAAAATACTGCATTGTTTCTTTTCTGCATTTTGTTTTCACAGTGCAGTTGAGTCTAGCATGATCATCTTAGAGCTCTTTGTTTCCGTATCACACGCAGTGTTAGAGTTCTTTGTGCTTTAGGTTTAACATGAAATATTTTTCACTAGCTCGTAATTTTAAATTTTTCTCTCTTGAGGACAGCCACCTGATTTTATGACCTTTGAGGAAAGCCATTGCATTTGTTTTCCCCAACTGGGGTACCTGATTCATTGTGATGATTTAAAGAACAACTTTTAATTTTTCCCTTTCCATAAGTGTACTTGAAGAAAAAAGTTGTGACACATTTTTAGTTTAAAAAAAACATTTAACAACTCCCACCCCCCTCCAACTTTTATGTTCCTCAGTAGGATGTAAGGGGGAGTGGGAAGTTATGAAACCATTTACTTTGCTTTTCAAGTTACCTGGAAAAGTCAGATATGCAGAAAGATGTATGTGTGTGGTTTCAAGAAAGCACAGTCATAAGCCATTTCCTGAGGAAGCTAGGCTATCTTTCTTGCCAGTAACTTTTCAACCCATTGCTTGGTTTCATTTTTAAAAAGATATAAAAACCATCAGAGCCAAAACCCCCAAGGTTTAATGTAACTGTATCTGAGTGGGGGTTAGAGACGCCAGTTAGTACCACCGTTGTAAGGAAGGCTGCCAGAGAGCGCAGCCATGTTCTGTTCTTTGGGCAGTACCCTACCCAGCAGATGTGTTGCTCTGCACTAACCACAGTCTTTCCATGGCAAGTGTTGCAGGGGTAATGAGAGGCAGAATGTGCTGAGGTGTGGGATGGAACATGGGGCCTGCTTCCACAGAAACCAATCTTCATCAGTTCTGCCCCTTGCAGTGTCTGTTCCAGCGAGTGTATGTTGTCTGCTTATCATGTGTGGTCAGTGCTGCTTCTCTGTTCTTTATGTTCTGATTGAGATCACAAGGTCAGATGCCTTGCATAGGATATGACTGTTGCTTCACTTAAATCTGCTGCCACATTACTCTCTTAAGAATGAGAAACCAGCTTCTTATCATTAATCTTTACCTTTAACAAAGAGCCCGTGCTGAAGCATTCGACTTGCAAGGCTGAGCTCTATATGTTCTTCCTTGCTATGCCACTTCTCTCAAACGATTGATTCATTGCATTGCTGCATATATATTTCCCAGTTTGAGGTTGTCAAGCTTAAGAGATCTACCTATAGGGCTATTAGACAAATTAAATTGTGTTTAATGCAAAGGACCCCACTTTTGTTGGAAGTGGGGAGAGTGTTGGATGAAGTGAAATCTTTTCATATCAGTTTTTCATAGAATCATAGAACATCATTTTTATGCATTTGGAAAAGTGCTGTACCAAAAGCAAGATAGTATTTTATTAATCAAGAGATACAGCATAAGTGATGGGATAAAATTCAACAGCTTGGCTTCAGAAACATATTCAGAAGAAGTAGAGTAGGATTTACCTTTTGTTCCTGTAGCTTTGGCTGCCAACAGTAGTTCTGGTATCCATGGCCATAAAGGAAACGGTAAATAATTTTGCATCATCATTGATCAAATCAGCATCTGTTTGGATTTCTTCTATTGAAGAAGGAAAACAACTAAATACTTGTGTTTGTTAGGGTAATTGATAACAAATCTCATAACTAACGTAAAATAAGAAAGATACAGGCCTTCCTGGTTCCAGGCATGGACAGCCAGTCTTACCTTGAAAGAGATGAGGAAATTTTCTCCATTGGCAGATCAACCCATCACTGATCCCAGAATCTTCCATTTCTTATCTGATCCACTGGTCTTGCTTAACATGTGAATTCCTGGTTTTGCAGGAAGTGTATTAATTCAGAAGGAATAATAATAAAAAAAATCAGTGTGTGTGTTCACACCTGGGACAAAACAAAAGATAGATGTGTTCAGAGTCATCACTGGTATCATGTTATTTTATAATTATAGGATTTTGTACTTGTAACAAGATTATTTGTCAAAGTTTTCTGTGTGCTTTTGTAAAGTGGGCTTGGGCTGAAATACTTGTAATGTACTTAGTGTATTTATATTGAAGAGACTAGAAACCGTAACTTAATTTCTGGCAGAAGCAGAGATAAGTGAGCATTTTCTGTCCTGTGTTGAAACTTTGATTGGGGCTTTAACAGAACAATACTTTCAACAGGTTTTACTCTACTGCATTCAGGGTTTCTATAGTAATTACTATGGCAACAGTGATGCAGAAAATGTTCCCACAGGAACCCAGCTGTGAATAATAACAACTGAAAATGTTTTGCTTTTCCATCTCAGGTTAAATAGCCCTTCAGAAATTATGAATAATGAAAGCGTGGAGGGTTTTTTTGCTTACTTAATGGGAAGTCATTCTGCTACATAAAAATCCAGATATTATGAAAGGGGTGTTTGGTTTCAGACACCTTTTGAATATAGTGCTGAAGCATCATCCTTCAGACCAGTGAAGAGTGTTAAAAACATTAGGTGTTAAATTTGGCACCAGCTTCAAATGTTTCATGTTGTAAAGAAACTTCCAATGCCAAATATGTAGTACAAAGTCTTCCGCTCAGAAATTATAACTTAGCTTATATTAGCAGTATTAATTGTTATGTAAATGTGTTTACATAATTCTTGATGATAAAACTATCATGGTAGCCTTCTGACCTCACTGTGCGATGAAGATCAAGATCACAACAGTCACATGGTAGAGGTCAGTATTTGTTGACTTCAGCGTCTATTTATAAATTGCCTTCAAAAACTCTCTGCAGAAATAAATTTGTCAGTGTTTGTATTAAGCAGAATATCCTGATGTCAGAGGATGCAATATTTATTGAAACTGTTTGTTGTTGAATCTAGCTCTCCTTGAATGCATAAACTGGCCTTTGTGCATCTAGTTGTCTTGTTTGTGTTTATTTCACTTTAATTCAGAACAAAGGGGAAACCGGTCTGGTGTTTATGATATGAATGAACTTTTAAACTGAAAGCATTTTCGGGTTTCATTTGGTACCTCTACTGTCATAGAATAGGACTAAATGCTCATGGGGCTCAGGGGATTTATGGCCACAAAAAGGAGTTTAATGAATTACATCAAGGGAACTGAAACAAGGAAAATGAAAGTAATGGATATTGAAAGGACACTGCTTATTCTTTTCAAGATCTAAAAGAAAGTGTTAAAACTGAATAAGAAAATTATGAAGATCACTTTGTTAAATATGAGGCGAAAAGAGTTTTCTAAGCCTAGAGGTCTGATAATTGCTTTTGCAGTTATTTATGCAACTTAAGAATTGCTGTGCAGATGGAAATGAAGATGAAATCACTGTTTGTTTCCTTTGGATTCTTGCAGTGGACAGTCTGCTAATAGTGCAAGTGAAATCTTACAAATCAAAATGTCTTTGTTGGGTCTGAAAGTTGCTCACTTTGATCTTGATGTATGTATATACCACATATTGCTTTAAACTTTGATTCAGGGTCTCTTGTAGTTAATTTTGGTGCATATAATGTAACTTGAGTTAAACTCAGCATACTGGCAAACTTATTAAAGAAAACTGGTTGCATTGGGTACATAACTAGAAATGTTTGCTTGCCTCGGATGTTTCAGCTGTATCTTAAATATTTTGTTAAACTTTGTTGTGTTTATCATATCCGACTGGAAGTGTACTCTCCTGGATTTCTTATTCCCCTAAAAGAAAAAAGGGTGTTTGGTGGGTTCTTATCTTTAAAAACAGCACCCGAAGTGGGGGAAATCCCAAGTCATGGTAGTTTAAATTTCTGAATAAAAAGCTGTAGCAAGAGGGAAGTGTTGTTTGAAAAAATTGAAGCTTTTCTCTCAGACTTTCTATAAATATTGAAACTCTTTCCTGTGAAAGGTTTTGTTATTAAATTGATGTATTCTTGACTTTTTAATTTAATTTATTAATTAACTGACAATGCCTAAAGTTTGTGAGAAATTCTGTTGCCTGTGTTTTAGCTTTGATGTAGTGAAATACTGGCTCATGTCCTGAGGATGACTCAGTATGCTGCAGAATGTAACCTTTGGTGAGGTTTTCATGTCCAAGTTATTGACCTATATGTGACAAAAGAGCTAAATGAAATTTGCCATGACAGCCTGCAATCTTTCAGACATGGCAGAGGGCAGAACTAGAGTGCCCATAAAATTGTGTTATAATCAGATATTTGTTGGGGGTGGTTACTGTATGCTGAGGTTAAGTCATGGGCATGATTGCATGCACTTGGAGAAGTTTAGTTTATTAGCTCCAGTGGTGACAGGCCTGTTACAATCTTGATCTAAGACTTTGTAGTCTGTCTGCATAGAAATTACAGGAGTGGTTCTTGTCACTCAGTGTAAGGTTATTCTTCATGCAAGAATAATCTTTCTGAATGAAACAGTATTCTGAAAGTTACAATCCTTTGTAACTGAACACATTTAATAAAAGCAGGTTTCCTTCCTTGACTGACTGGCTTGATGCCATATCCTTGAGAGCAAGGTGTGAAAACATCTCACAGCGCTCTTTAGAAGGTGTGCAGGAATTCTTTGCTTTTCAACACGGAGAAGCCTCTAAATTGGCTTAATTACCATCCTATTTGACTTTTTTGTTACAAACCTACATTTTTGGCCTTTGCAGTTGATACAGTAGCTATAATGCAGAAAAAGATGACGCTGCAAATGAAGGGATAAAGAAATAGCAGTATAGGAGTTATAAAATCTTGTACGGGATTGACTTTCCCCCTAATATTACTTGTTTTAAATAGTGCTGCCCTCTCTCTTCTGATCTTCCTAAAAGCCTGTTGGTCAACCACAGCTTCGCAGTTCATGTTTACCTTCACTGAGAGAGCCAGGCAATGTGAATCCAAACAAAAAGGACTTTCAGAAAACACCCATTTCCTTTATCAAGAACATGATGTGATTGCACTTGACTTGATCATTTTGAGGGTGTTAGTAGCTTCTCTAGAGGCTTAAAATGCTGTTTGGTTGTGTTTCACAAATTGCTAAGAAATCCCTGGTATGCTTTCTCTGGGTGAACCGTTTTGTTTCTGTCTAACCAGTAGGTATACAACCTTGCTAAACTAAGTGGATTTCCCAGCCTTAGGTTCTCAACGACAACTTACTTCTATTTTGAAATCAAAATGGAATAGACTTGTTCTCAACTTGAGCATGAATATTGTAAAGTTTCTGCCTGAGGCTTGCTTTTTCTCACTTTCATGATGGAGGCCATTTAAGCATTATCATCAGATTTTTGTTTTTCCCATGAGCCAGAGGATCTTATCTTGATGGCTGGCTGTGTAAGGTGGAGATGAGCAAGCATTTCTTTTTAATGAGGAGTTGTTCTCTTTGCAAAGAATTCAGCATGTATCTGTGATACAGCAGTGGGATGAAGTAATAACTAAAAATTAACAAGCATGTTACTGCTATTTCTTCTTCCTAGGATTCTTGAAATGCTATAGGAATAATTTTAGGCTCAGCGTTCAAAGTGAGCCAGTGAATAATCTTTCTAATCTTACAATGATATTTTGTTACAGAAAGATAATACAGGACTCTCTTCTCACCCTTCCCAGCATTAATGCAGCCATATCTTTGTCAAACAGCAGAAAAGCCTGCAGCCTCCTCCTGGCTAGTAGCCAGGGCTTTCTGTTTCAGTTCGGAATAGAGTTCATTCATGTCAAGGGGGATGCTTTTATAGTCATGTATATCAAACATTATTTATTGCATTGATCTGCAGTAGTTATAGATTAAGAAATATGTTTAAAGCTTTAAAACAAGCCCGTATTTCTTCAGAAGATGAAATGTTACAACATTAGGAATATCTGATTTTTAGATAGAAATGTAGAATTTTACTTGGTCTTCAGCTTTTTTTCCTCTTCCATAAAATTAGTATTAATTCTTACAGGAAATTAATCAAATGCAGAAATAAAAAAAAAATACATTTGCACCTTCTTTGGGGTTTATTAGTAATGGGCTATTTTACGGTACTGTGCGTTGGTTCACAGTATAAGTAAACATGTTCTGAAGAAAGCATGGGAAAAGAGTAGGTGTGGGACAGCTCACTGGTAGATGTACCTACTTCAGTGTTGCTGCTTTCATCTGTGTAGAGCCAGATTCACAAGGGCTGTTCTTCTTTCTTAATACGTTTATGACACATAGTTCATGATAGTAGGACAATAAAAGATTATGTTAGTATTCAGGAAGTCAGCCCAGCTATTAAAAACCAGCCATCTGTTTGGGTTTTTTTCCTTGGTGGGTATTTTTGTTTCTCTCAAGGTAGTAAGTGTTCAATTACATTAGTTTATTATTGTACATTAATTTAATTATCTGTAACTTAAAATATCCAAGAGAAATCAGTATTGTTCAGAATTATTGTTCAAAGCTAAAATGCTCCTGTGTATCTCAGGCTTCACCAGGTAAACCATGTTGAATTTTTTCATTGTAATTAGTATCACAAATCTCCCAGTATGTTAAAATAGAAGTGCTTTTCTGAACAATACATAGTGTATGCTTTTGATAGGTTGAGCAGATGACATTACAAAGAGAAGTTCTGAATAGTACATGCTATTTATTATTTAACAGTATCTTCATAAAATATTCACAGCTGTAGTAACCTTTTTTTTGCAGACTGAAAAGAATTTTTACTTAGCGCAGCTTGTCTCCAAGTGATTTGAGCTTTCCTTTTATTATCTGAGAGAGTATTCATGTAGATTGGTGAAATGCGCTTTTATCTTCAAACAGATGTAGCAGCTGAGTAGTTTTAAACAAAACACAGACAGCTTGGATGTTCATATCTAA
This sequence comes from Coracopsis vasa, assembly GCA_026283785.1. Taxonomy (NCBI): domain Eukaryota; kingdom Metazoa; phylum Chordata; class Aves; order Psittaciformes; family Psittacidae; genus Coracopsis; species Coracopsis vasa. Next base: position 16,493 of record JANHGB010065033.1, on the reverse strand, counting down.
AAAATACTGTTGTAGTCAGTGATTCTGTGTGCAGGAGGACTGCAGGATCAGATGAAGATGTAAAAGTTACGTGAGCTTAATGTAAACTGGCATAAATAGTTCATTTATCCTGTCATACTTCAGAAAAGATAACACACTTTTGTTAGTAAATGTGATAGAAGCTTTAAAACATTCAGTGCATGCTGTAGGCTTTAGATTCCTTTATACACGTATCTGTCGTCGTTATAATGTACAGCACAGTAAAGGTTGCACAAAAAACCTCCACTGATTTATTTGGGGAATCATGTTAATTTGGTGTCTGAAAACTGAGTCTAAGTAAAGAATTCAATGAGGATGTCTTTGTCCAACAGATGTTTACATTGTATCTATTCATAGTACCATGTGTGAGGAAACCTAAACAGAAAACTCTGTGCAGCTGAAGAACGAAAGCATTATTTTATGACTTTTAATTTTTTTTTCTTAGTACTGTCAACAAAATTCTGAGGAACATAACTGGGTTCTGTCCTGAGTTGTGTGCAGAAAGACTAGCTAAAGGTCATATCCAGTCATTGCAAAAATTACGGTTTCACTGATCTGTAAATGTTACTGCCACTGGTAAAAGGTGAGAAGAAAAAAAGTTTTAATTTTAAGTTCCAAGGTGGAACTGGAATATGCAAGGTGTGTACTTACTCAACTAATGTTGTTTGGGGTTTTTTTGCAAAATCATTTTAAGAAGGATCAGATTTTGTTTCCAGACAAACCTTTATGATAATGCTGGTTTAATATAAAATACTGGATTATTTTTCTGAATGCCAGCAGCAGATGAGACAACATAAACATACTGTAAGACAAATAATACCTACTTCAGCCTTGATGGAGATACTTTATTTTTAATTTGGTAAAAACCAACCAGTGTTTATCCTTAATCCACTTAGTAATTTATTAGAGTTATGGCAACATCTTGTCTTCATTGTATACAGACTTCTGTCGTACATACTTAGAAAGAAAACAACATTTTTCTATCTGTGATAGTTTTTTATTTTATGGTTTATCTTTCTCCCCACCTCTGCAAGTGCTTTTTTTTTCTAAAGCTTTGCTCTGTGTGGGGCAGTGTGTAATACAGCACTGTGTCACAAAAAGCATAGGGAGTTGATTTACTGTAATTAATATAAATTAACTGATGGATACTAGAAGTGCTAGAAATTTTATTCATGTTGACTTAGGACTTGGAGTGATTCTCATGAATCACAGAATGAGGGACCTTACAAATCTTAATCCAATAATTCACTATATATGTAATTCTGTGGTCATCTACTCTCCAGACTACGGAATAATGGTAGAAGCACTCTGGTTAAAGACCCCACAGCTCAGAGGATACTTACTACCAGTGTCAGAATTTCCTGCACTGTAAGTGTTTTTTTCAGTAAAATTCCAAATTATCCTCATTGAACAGCAGGATCACTAGGAAACTGGCAGGCAAGCAAGTCAGTATGGTTCATTCATTCCCTCTAAATGTTTCAACAGCTCTAAGGTACATCAGAGCCACTAAGATGTGAAAACTCCATTTTGCATGGCTTACTTTGCCACGGTTAGAGCTTAAAGATTAAATGAAAGGTGAACAGTTAAAATATATACTGAAGAGGAGGAGGAAAAGGAATTTGACACTCAGACTTGACTGCAAGTTAAGTGTCTTCACCAGTTAGTTGCCTATCCAAGTGACAGGCCTCTGCTTGCACTTTTCTCAGACTGGATGAACTTGGTTTCAGGCTCTTATTTCCAAGGTAAACTTACCACAGAGATCTCCAAACCAAGCTCAGCTGACAGATTTGGTGACCCTCTCCCTCCTACAGCCTGAAGAGTCCCTACATAGTCCCACCTTCTAGTCTTTCATTCTTAAAGCTGCAGTAGTGGGGAGAAACTGTTTTGGTGACTTCTAGCTAAATGAAGAAAGATCCATCTTTAAGAAAGGTCAAGTATTATAAATTACAGCTTTTAAATTACTGTTGTAAGTAATTGTTGGGAGGAACTCCTCTCTTTCCCTCACACATTATATACTTCTTTTTCTCAGCCATGACCTTAGTATGTGATAATCTATTTGATGTATTTCGAGAGTGCTAGTCACAGTGCATGCAGTTATAGGAACCATCCCTGTCTTGTTCATGACATCTGAAAAGTCTTACTGTATTATCCAAGTAATTTATTTTAGACTTAAGTGCCTGTCTAAATCAGATCTGCTTATCACTGTTAATGCCTATTAATTTGTCTCCTCCTTCCATCTTTAAGCTAACGTTTTATTTTGTTCTGTCTGCTACCTACTTGTGCCAGTGCTGACTTTTATTATTGATCTGGTAAATTATTTCCAAACCAAGTGGTTCCGATACATGTAGTGATACAATACCCCTCCTATCAAAGCATAACATTTATTGGTTATTAAAAAATAGAATTCGTTGACAGTTTTGTAGCTTTGTGGTTTTGTATATAAATTATCAAATAGCAGTTTAGTATTTTAATAGCTTCATAGAGGCAGGCTGTTTCTTCATTAGCTTATATACTGCTGCAATTCAGTAAATAATTACCCAGTAAACAGAATGTTCAGAAGTAACAGGAGTAGTGCCCTATACAAAAAAAGAGCAAGACATTGATTTAAAATTTATTTGAAAGTGTCTGCAATATTCTACTTATTTTCAGTACAGTTCCCACTGATGTTGACAATTAGGAAGATCAAGAGATCAAAATAACTTGAAGATAGTGAAGGACCAAACCTTAACCATGTAATGAGGTCTTGGTTTTGGTAGAACTGTATTTTGTTACTTGAGGTGCAGTTGAGAACCAGAACTTCTATTTTACTTCATTTTGATTTAGGGGTGTATTCAGCTGAAAAATGCTGGTTCAGAATGATGGTAATAAACAATTTATTAATATGTTTAGCCTAGGCAATTTCTAGTTATGGCAGCAGTGAGATTTCTAACCAGTCTGTCAGTAAGATAATAGGGTGGTACTTTTGCAGCCTTAATATCTTGGTAAGTGTGAGACCAGCTATGTGAAATACTTGCTTGTAATGGAAAATTAAACTTGGTGTGTTCACTGTGTTACAAGCTTAAGCTTTGAACACCCCGATAGAATAAAAAATAGGAAAGTAGTGGCCAGGCCAGATGCATAAAAGCAGAAGTTTTTGAAGAGATGCTTTAAGGTAGCCCATAGGGTGGTAAGTAAATTTAATTCTTCAGCCAGATTTCTGCTCATTAGAAGAGCTGTGCACACACTGGGTAAAAAAACAATTTGCAAAGAGCTTAATTACACGCTGTGTATGTATCAGATCAGGCAAGTGAGTCATGGAGGAGCATACAGGGATTTCAATGTTTCACTACCTCTTTAATTAATTCCTTTTAGTAAAACTGGCTTGTTTCATTAGGCTGCTGCAGTTAAGGCTCTTTAATAACACTACAATAGTATTAAAATAATAAAATAATAGAGAGGTTCATTCTCACCGAAATGAAGTTAAGGCTCTTGACTGATAAGGACGGAGGATACCTATTGTGAAAACTGGCAAAATACAGATTTAATATTGTCTGCTCTCTATAAGGACTGGCTGTTGTTGTGTAGTCTGGAGTGCTTTCAGTGAATGGGAAAGTTACAGATCGATGATAACATGGTTAGTCATCAGTCTTCTAGTGGATGGCTTTTGCTTTAGTATAGATGAATGATACAACAAACTTATTGCTTATTACAGAGTTCTCAGTTCTTGTTACAGAATGATTGTGGGAGAGATAATTTTTAATGAAGTTTTCTTATTCCTTGTAACTGTCCATCATAAAATCTGCTATACTGAAAATGAAATGTCTTTTATTTCCCCTATATTCAGCGTAACTAAACCAGAACTAGTGCAATTCCGAATGAACTGAGAAAATAAAGGCATGAACAGCATTAAAATATCAAAATAAAAATGCAGAAACGGAAGTTTAAACATGAGATATTTATTTTTTTAAAAAAGTACCTAAGGAGCACAACTGTCTATAGAAAGTTCCCAGTACTGACTGGTTCTGCTGTGAGACCACCTGTGAATAAAAGGGTGCAAAACACTGTTAGAACAGTTTCTAAACTGTGTAAGTTGCTGTTGTTAATCACACTTTTCTCCTTCCATAAAGCTAAAGTTCCAGTGAGGCTTTTGGGTTGGAAATTCAGTTTTATAATATTTTAACTTGGAAAGCTGTAATAGAAAGATTTATTAGAGGGATGGTTTTTAATGGTAACTAAAGGTTGTCATGTATGCTGCCTTGTGCTTTTTAATGATTTTATCAATGTGTTTCAAGTACTGATATTCTTTCTGGTTGGATGGCTGTTAGAATGAAAAACCATTAAGACTTATATCTCAACCTTTGATGTTACAAAAATGGCTCACTTCTTGTGATTATGTTTTTTGTGTTATGTCGGCATCTAAAACCATCTACTGTGATCATTGGCTTGATGATGTGCTTTAACGTACGTAAGCAAACTGTCAGCAAATATTTTACATTTTTGTAAAATATTTTACATTGATTCAAATATTTTACACCAAAATAGAGAAGGCAGGAAAAAGAGAGAACTACTGCTATCCTGCCTCTACAGAAAAGGAACTGGGGCACAATGTGTTGGAGTCCTTCAGGAGCTGTAAGTAGCAGCAGCGGCAGCGACTCCTGAATCTTTCATGTGTTAGGCCAGTGCTTTAACTGCAAACATGTTTTCTGTTGTTGTTGGGTGGTGAGGTTTGTCAGGCAGCCATTTAATTTGCTATTTTTTAACCAAGATTTTTGTTCCTATTGTTATTTATGATGGCTTCTGTAATCTGTATAATTGTATGGTTGGAGTTGCAGTGTGCTCAGCGCTTAGGTCCTGCTGTCAAACAATTTGTTGGTTTGGTCAGCTACAACAGGTCAGTCAAGCTTTGATCTGACTTCATGTGTAAAATCTCAGTAATGTTTGCCTACCTTTTGTCAAGTCATTTAAGACCTTACTGGTGAAAAGCATTTATTAAAAGTGGAGAATGCTACAGTTGCTTTTCAGAAGTAATTGTGCAGTGATAATTATAGGGTAGGAGAAAGGTTTTTGGAAGGAGTAAAAACAGAAGTCAGCTTATTTTTTTCAGCGTCACACAAAGGTATGGCTAGCTTGCTTTACGTTGGGGCTTCACATAGCTTTCCTGTTAGGATTAAAGGCTCTTCAGTGTCCCCATCAAGTACAGCTGGCAGTCTGCACCATCTTGCATCACATGGCATAATTGCAGCTTCATAGATCCACACTGTTCAGGACAGGGTTGTCTCTGGTTGTTGAAGATGAGTAGGAGTGATGAGTTGTTGTCAGACATCAAGTCACTGTGTCTCTGAAGGTTTGTAAGGCTGCCATGTCTCTTAGCTCTCCATCTGAATTAAAACATTTAACTAAACTGAAGAGAGAAACCTGTCAGAAGAACAGCCAAGGATATCTAAGGTGTCTTAGTACTTGAAGACTGTGTTTTTCTTTTCTCCCATCTGTTATCACTCTGTTATTGATATAGAAAATGAGACAGCTGAAAATGTAACACTTTGTCTCATCTTGCAGGCCGAAACAACAGCAACAGACCAATTTTTCCTTGTTTCCTTCTACCAAGGGCTGGAATTTCAGAGGGGTAAGTTTTTGATATTATTTTGGCCATACTCTGTAACATTCCCTCCTGCTTCATTTCTGTTTGGGTGACTGAGCAAGTAAGTATGGAAGCATGTGTGTTCCAACAGTAATTAATTGAAAAGGTATATGAAGAAGCAATACAAGTGAAACAGAGAACCTTAATATTTGCTGGTGCTATAAAGGAGCTTTTATTTGTGTCTGCTTCAGGTTTCAGAGGTGTACTTCTCGTGTAGATTAATTCTTTGAGATTCATGTTCTTCACTCTTTGTCCCCTGGAGAAGGACTTTTCGTCAGGGACTGTAGTGATAGGACGAGGGGTGATGGGTTCAAACTTAAACAGGGGAGATTTAGGTTGGGTATAAGGAAGAAATTCTTTACTGTTAGATAAGTGAGTCACTGGAACAGGTTGCCTAAGGAAGTTGTGAATGCCCCATTCCTGATAGTGTTCAAGGCCAGGTTGGACAGGGACTTGAGTGACAGGGTCTAGTGGAAGGTGTCCCTGCCCATGGAAGGGAGTTGGAATTAGGTGATCTTTAAGGTCCTTTCCAACCCAAACCGTCCTGTCATTCTGTGATTTGTTGAAAAACTGAATGTGATGGTGGTGGCATTCAGATGGCAATAGTGTGTTTGCCTAGGATACAGTCTAGGAGAAGGAGCTGTCACTACATATTATATTTAAGTCAGAGTCTTATTGTAATCTTTTGGTTAAAGGGCTTTTCTGCCTTGCAAACTTCATTTGGTATAATAAATTACCATTACCTACAGGTTTATATGGACTGGCCTACACTGAATCTACAGAGTTCAGTTTTGTGTATAGGAGACCATATAAATGTATTTTCTCTGAACTTCTTCCAACAAAACATTTAAGTATAAAGACATTAAATGCTTCGCTGAAAGGGTAAATGGTACTGATAGGTTTAGTGGTCTGTGTTAGTCTCAATATGGTAAACTTCATGAAAACTGAAAGTATTTTTCACAATATCCGATGCTGACCTTGGTATTCTAATTTGATGTTTTAAATAGAGCATTCTCTGTTGTTTACTATAAGCTTTTTATTACACCATCTATTTCTTCCGTTGCACCACAAAACTACAGGGATGAGGTTATTAGCATTCCTGAGAAAATAGTTCCCTCGCAACAGCGTTGTCAAGAATGTGGGGAAAATACCAAGAATTTGTATATTAGTTGGAAATTTTGGAGCCAGTTTAAAATAGACTCTAGTATTTCTCCCAGTTCTCAACTATGCTGGAAGAGTAATCATGGAGGAAAGTAGGTGTGAAAGTACTAGGAAGAGTGTTGTCACTATGAGTTGCGGCTGAAGAAACAATGATCCCAAATTCAGAGCAGTGGCTCACTGAATGTAAGTGCTTAGGGCTGATTAAGTGTGGCAGCATGAAGCCTGTAATCCAAGCTGTATGGCAGAGGTGGAGAGCACCGGTACATGAAGGACAGAGAACTAGAGAGCAAAAGACTTAAGAATCCATAACAGGAACCTGAAAAGAGGTAGGAATAGGTTGTATTAGAACAGGCAGTGAGTAAAGGACCTTCAGCCTGCTTCCTTGAGGTGTAGAAATGAAGATCTGTGAATTGTCTGCCATCTTATTTTTAAGGAAACTTATATACTAACACATACATCAAGTTCTCTAGTTGTACTATATCATAGGATGCATAGTAATTGGCAGTTGCAGTTAATTGTTTGAAATAAACTACTACATCAAGGGAAGAACCTGTGTCAGTTGTTCACTTGATCTGTTTAGATGCTGAAACCAAGACAGCTGAGCCCTGGAGAAGAGAGCTAAGCCTCTGTGGATGTTTGCATTGTGTCCGTGTCAGCTTTATTTTGATGGATGGAAAAATTGCGTTATGGAAAGCCCAATGAGCAGACTTGAAGTCATAAAGGTTTTTATGTACATGGCGAATGATAAAAGGTTAACTTTGATGTCTTCTCAAACAGGAGTGAAACTGTACTGGGTAAAAGAACTAAGTTAATGTTGACAGTGGAGCAGTACCATGCTTGAGTATAACAAACAAAACTCTAACAAGCTTATGCATAACTGGTGTTTTATACATCTGTGCTATTTCGATATTACAGACTATAATGCACGTTCATTTCAACATCACAAAAAAAATAAGAGAAGTTGGTTAAGCACCGCATGTCACATTGTGTTCATCTACCTGTCCTCACTTTGCAGTCGGTTCACAGATTTTTTCTTTTTATGTCTGTGTACCACGCTGATAAAGTGAGTGTGTTAAAGCGTCCTTGAACATACACCAGTGTAAACCTCAAAGTAAGATAAGCAAGGCCCAGGTGATAAACATATACCAAGGAAACTCCTGTGCACTTCGCTTTGGCTCTTCTTTCTTAAATTTATTTTACCAGGAGAAGCTGTTTTTTCTGTGTTGAGCAGCTCTTTCAAGCACTATATTAGAGATCACACTTAATTCTCTCAGTGGGGATTTCTATTAAAAGATGATCTCATTTATGTGTATCTACCAATGCTGTCATATTTAGATAGTGGTAGCAGTTACTTCCAGAACTTTGGGCAACATTTAGGTATCAGTGGAGAGAAGGGAGAGTTTTTTTATTTTTTTTTAAATACGGAAATAAATCCTGGTTTAAATTAAATTCAGACATGTAGTCTAAATTTAAAATTTCTTAAGGCAGTGCACTCTCTCTGCTCTGTGCTCCTCCTGCATGTACACAAAGCATTGGGTTAATTTGGTCTTGGAAGAGGTTGTATAGTCAGGTGTCCAGCAAATAGATGATTTTAGAGGGAAGTTATTTCTAATGAGAACTGTAATTTTGGAGGAAGAAACACAGTACCTGTAGAAACAAGAATATCGCAAACTGGAGGGACAGCGTGATGGGAAAACCGGAACACAAAAGATTAGGTAGTTGATGTGGTATTTAGAAAAGGAATAAAGCAAAGGAAGATACTGGGTATAAGAGAGCAGAAGGAAGAGGAGGAATCTGCAGCTTAGGAAGAGGAATACTTAGGATGGGGAAAGCAAAGCTGTGAAAGATGTGTGGAGACGAATAATGTATTGAAACAGAGGAAAGCTCCTAAGTGTGAAAGCAGAGAGATGGAAGTATGGAGTGGAGGCAGAAGTCTTCCATAAGACACTACAGGTTTATGAGTTCAGCCTTTGCAAATACTGACCCTGGGAAGATGCCATGTGGGTGGGAAGCAGTTTGTGGCCAGGGCTTGGTAAGAAGAGGCATGAATATCTGATGGGAGGGGGTAGTTCTGAGGCAGGTCAGTTATATGTATAAAGAAAAGAACAGCACAAATCTCAGCACAAGAGATTGGTATTAATCCTAGTTTTGAGCTTTCTTCTGGTTGTCATTAACTCTTACACTTTTTCTTCTCATCTCCGTGCCACCCTTCCCTTAAAATCTTGATGCAGATGAGTGGCTTTCCTCACCATTTGGTACTTATACATAAGAGCCAGCAGTTCAATATATCTATGGAAATAATGTGTTATGTTGCCATATAGGATGGGAAACAGTTTTATTTAATAAAGGATCTCATCAAGTGAGGATTACATTTGAACAGTCATGCACGTGCAGTAATAGAAGATGTTAGGATTAAAGCTTCTGTGGTTGTTTGGTAGTTATGATACAGTCTTGAGTTACACATTTGTGTGCTATTTTTTTCCATGGTAAGAGGAGTCAGGCTTATAAATAAGAAAGTTCTGAATTCAAGAAGACTAAGAATCTCTCCTGAGGAGTTTCGGATTTCAGCTTCTTTATCTGCCTCCCCTCCTGCTCTCTTAAAATCACCCACTTTCTGGTTTTGCCAGCAGGATCATTTTCTAGACTTAGTTATGTGAATGGTGGGCTCATGTTACTGAAAGCCTTAGACTTATTTTTTTACTTATGATGTATTTAGATACATTTGCAAAAGTAGTGATACATAATAGTCCCACTGTTGATATGATGACACTGAGAGGGCTATGAATAAGCTGCCACACAATCAAAAGAAAAGCAGTTACCTGATTAATGAAGCATATTGAGGTTGTGGGTATAGCTGAACAAAGTGCTGATTTTGTCTCCACTTATCACTGTGTCTCTGCTGTTCCACCAAGAGCTACCATCATTTCCTGCATATTTTAAACAAACATCTGAACCATTATGGTGGTTTCTCTGCTTTTCCCCCACTACACACCAAATTTGGGTGAAGAACTTCAGTGTTAAAAATAATTAAATAGTGAAATCCAAACCAACATTTTCTACTTTAAATAGTCTGAGGCATGTGTTTGGAGTGCAGTTGTCTGAAGATGGAAGGTAATTTACTGCAACTAGGCTTCCTATTTCCTTCTTTTTGTTTCCTTTTCAGCTTTGCAAAAGCATTTGACTAAACCAGGCTGCAGATGTGGTCACCTGTGAGGAAGGCTAATCTAATTTACGAGAAGCCTGACATAAAAATGTGCTAAACATGCTGAAGGTCAATTTTAGACATGTAAGTGGTTTCTTTGCTAGGTTTGCTGCAAGTGTGTTTGTGGGGGAAAAAGGTGTCTTTCATGCCAAATGGGAAGAATTCTGTACTTTTCAGACTGTTTATGAAACAGTACATTTATTTTGTGCAGGCTGGCAGACTTCAGTTATTCCTTTCAGGGTGTATGAATCAAAACAAGGTAAAAGTTTCTAAGAGAGTTTTTTCCTAGCTTTAAATCGATGATTAAGTACATAAATTACATAATTACATACTTCCACAGAAAGCACCTCTTTACCTCTCATGGATTCTGACTAGGTTTACTTAATCTCTGTATGCACTGATACTCAAGTGCATAAGCTTAAGCAATGTTGTTACCTGTAATAGGCTCTTAGAAGTTATATCAGACAGACCTTTATTCACAATTGTTGAAGCAAAATTATGCACTTATGTCTGTAGGTCAAATGTTCTTACATACCAGTATCTTATCCTATGGCCAGTAAGATTTTAAAACACAAGTTGGCATATGTTTACTAAAATGCACATGTGGTTTTCTGCTATTTTAATATACTTGTATGTTGTATGCACAATTTAAGTAGCTTCCTCAGTAGTGGGGAAAAAGTTTCCGGAGTGTAGTTGACAGCATAGCTGTGAGCAGAATAGTTACACCTGTTTAAAGTCACAAGCGAGTTCCTTCAGGTGTTATGGACAGACTCCTCCACCGGGGGGAGTACTGCTAGCATCCCTGCTCTCCCGTCCCTACTCTGGTACTGCCCATATCTCCGTAGAGTCAGTCGCCTGCTTCTTCTAACCTCTGCAGTAGGTTAAAGAGATGCTAAGTGGCTGCTTGATCCCTGACCCGTCTTACCTTCCTTTTTCTTTGGAAAGATAAAGTACAAATTCCAGATTCCTTTTTCTCCTTTCTAACTGATGATGTGTTCCTGTGCTTGACTTGCTCCATTTAGATTTCTTCCCCTTCTTGTTCTAGTGGGTTTAGGTTCTTCCATTTCAGAGTTTAATTACCCCAGCACTACTTCTCTTTTACTGTCTTTGTTCAGGCTTGCTTTTATTCTGCCTTTGTGGAGGTACTGTTTTGCCTCTGATCAGCATTGACCTTTCTTCGGCCAGAATGTCTCTGATACATATTATTAGAAGTGGTAAGAAGCAATTCCGTAAGTCTTTCTGCTTTAATGTATAATAAAATATATGCTGTAACAATAAAGCCTGTATAGTGGGCTTAGTAGAAGCTGAGTTTCTCTGTGGCCTTGCAGTTCATTCTATGGAGCACTGCAGGAGCAGGGACTTTACTTCAGACTGTTGATAAGAGCAATGTAGGGGGCAATAGGAGTGTTAAAAATTCCCTTCCATGATGCACAATTTGTAGTTCTCTGTCTAGAGCTTATCAAGTGTAGCAAGTAGACACCCGGGCCACTGATTTTTATTTGTAAAAGAGTTGGGTTTGATGTCTCAATGCTTAATCTATGGGCGGAGTTTTAAATGTTTTAGCTTATTATTGGTTTTGTTTTTGAACAAACCATTGGAATTGTTGTTGATTAGTCACAAGACTAATTTCTGTTGGAACAGCAAGGTTTATGTTGGCAAATAAATGGAGATGCTATCAGAAATTCATTGTGAGGCATTTGCGTAACTGGATAGCAGTCAATTCCATCTACAGTTCCAAAACACACAGCAGAATTGTTGTGTTCTTAATGTATACACTGAAGTTAAAAAGTAACTCAGTGTAACCAGTTGGACAATTGTGAAGAATTCAAGAATGTATTATTCCAAACTGATGTGCTGACTCAGCATGGTTTAATTACCAGAAGTTCTAGCCACAGTATGTAATGTTAAGTTAGGTATGTCAGTGTCTTGAAATTCCAGCAAAACATTGTTTGATACGTATGCTCCTAGGTCTGTGATAAATGGCTGTATCTTTTTGTAGGATCAGTGGGTGGTGAAAATTACAAGGTTCTTTGCATACAGTAGTACTGCAAAAACAATGAACATGTGCTGGAGAGACACATATGAGCTATTTGTAAATGGGGTATAAAGGAGAATGATGCAGGCTGGCCTTTAGTCTTCATTAGGTTTCTAGGAGTCTGGGACTTGGGCAGAAATACTTGTGCCTGTTTTATGAGATGTTACTGCTAGTGCTATGTAGAGAGTGCTGTAATGCTTAGCAGTTGCAATGTTTCATTAACTTAGTTCAGTTTTATTAAACTTTTACAGCTTTTACATCTAAAATAATCTGTAAGCTAAGTACAGAGTCATTAAACCTGCCCAGTTACCTAGTTTATGGGGCTACTTTCCAGTAATTATATGCTAGTTATATAAAATACACTTTAGATTGCACATTTCTTGGGACAGGAATTTAGAGGCGTGTTTATAGAGCACTTGGCTAATGCATTCTAGAAATGAAGAGACTATCACAGGCTTTTACATCTGCAAGACTTTCCATCGTTTCTATTGTAAAGGGTGGATATTCTGTTTATTAAAGCTCAGTTATTCAATTAATATTTAGAATTTTTCTGATAAAGAAAATAGTGTGATATCTCCCATTTGAAGGAATTTTTTAAATTTCATGTTTTCACTAGATAGATATTTTATTGAAAAACACTTTATGCAGTCATTCTGTTAACATTATAGGGCTTTTTTTTATGGGTCTTTAAGTGCTTTGTAACAAGCTGATTTTTGTTCCAGGTGTGGTTTATTATTTATTATAGAAATATTCTGTATATGCTGTAAAACCTTCATGCCAGCTATATTTTACATACGAACAATATTGAGCTAGAAGCAACATGTGATAAAGCAGATAGCCTAAGAGAATGACAATTGTACCAGAGTTTGATGTTCTAGTATATAGCAGATTTCCTGTCTTTAATCATAGATTGGGTGTTACCTTGTACTCCTGCTGTCATTTACTATTTTTTTCTTTGTTCAACAGCAGATGAACTTGACCCCTGTTCAATTTAAGTCAGACCAAACTCTGCCCATTTCTTTGTATTTGTTTCCCCCCACCCCACCAGTGACTGCTCTTTGAGAACACATGATGTGAAATTACTATTTCCCGTGACTTGGTTTCAGAACTTCCAATAGTTAACAGAGTGATGCAGTTGTCAGCTGAATTTGATGCTACTCAGTCTGAGAAACCATCATTTTAGAAATAATTTTGAACTATAGATTGATATTTTATTGATGCTACACTATTTCAGATCAGCAGGTTTATTTTAAAATGACTAGTGAACATGAATGGTTGCATAAATGACTTTAAATTGCTTTTTTGCTTGGTTTTACTAGTCATGGTGTTTGCAGTAGAACTTGCTGTTACTACAACCTGTTACAAAAATGTTATTAACATCGCCCTTTCCTTTTTTACCAAATTGTGGTGGTCTGTCGTATTATTTCCTAGTGCTCAGACTGTGAAAAATGTGCTGGTGAGAGTAACTTGATTGTAAAAGTTGCCAATTTGGCTGTGCTGTTTTGAGTAGAGCTGTTTTGAATAAAAGGAGTTTCAAATAAAAAGTAAACAAAATGGGCTACACATTTGGAAAAGGTTGCAAAGGCATTGTTTGCAGAAACAGTTGGGAAATCTTCTGTGCTGTAATAGAGTTTTTGTTCAAACATCTGCCTCTCCATCTCCAGATGTACAGGTTCTGATTTAGGTTGTCAAGTTGAACTTGTGACAGAAAGTTAAACAAAATCTTTTAAGGACCAGAAGAGAAGGAAATCCTTTTGAAAACATCTGAATGAGCTTGTAAACAGTCCTTAAGAACTGATATAGAAAGAAAAGGAAATTTGAGTTCCTCCTGATGTTTTCACTTGGAAGAAGCATTTTGAGTGTGTTTGCTGGTACTCTCTATGAAGACTGCTGTTCATCTTTAAAAGTGCTTTCGCAGCCAGGTTCTCTCAGTTACATTTCAGTCTTTAGAATGACTCCTAATTTTTTTAATCTAAACATAAGAACAAGATTTTTCTTGAAAGCTAATGCTATTTTCTGTGTTTAGAACGTACACAGCAATTAAAAAGTATGGCCATATTTTAAAATGTAATACAAATGCACAGTAAGAGCAATATGATGGTGTCTCTTATTTATAGCAGCCTGGAAACAAATTTTGTTACTAGAGTAGCAACCAGAAAACAAGGCCTCAATTTTTCTAGATATCATGTAAACATAATAACAAGCTACTTTTTCTCTAAAGAACTTGTAATCTAAACAGTTGTACGAATGTCCTGGAACATTTCCTAAATAATACTAAATCAAATTTTTTAAATAAATTCAGATCTTTTGAAGCTCTTAAATTCCACTCACGATGACAGATTTCATAATTTCTGGGTTCTGCTGCATGTTTTGAAATGGGATATTAAATCTAATGGAAGATGTATGAAGCATTGTATATAATGCAGTCCTAACATAGTTTGAGGTAATGTTCTTAAACTCTGTAAAACTCACATTTAAAAAAATTTATTACATTGGTTTTGATTCAAAAATTGATCAGTGGTGCTGTTTCTTTTTAGGTTGCAATTAATTGCAAAGCTTTTCAAAGAGAACTAAATTTAGTATCCTTAAAACACTCATAATGCACAATAAGAAAGCAGTTTAAATCTGTCTCTGTGCCAGTAGGCTCTTGACTGAATTTGGAAGTCTTATTTCTTTTCCAAGCACTATTTCAAGTTTTCAGTGGTTCACAACCTCAAAAGAAACAGTCTGTTTCAACAATCACTGTGTCCTCAGGCAGTAGTTATACCAGTCCTAAGAAGACTAGATTGCATTCCCTGACTGTAAGCATCCTAGAAGATTGGAGAGAATCATAGGGCTTTCTGAGGGTACTCATTTGGGCAATGACTTGTGCAGTTTGGTGTGACACTTGCTTCTGGGCTACTGTAGTCCTATAAGGAATAACAAAAATGATTCTCTTCCCAATGCCGTCAGAAAATCGTGACAGTCTTTCACTTTTTGGGAAGCATCATCTTAGAGTTCTCCAAATCATTATCTCTGAGACTGTACGTGAGAAACTCAAGACAGTTTCTCCTATGAGAGGTGGAACGGGCAAATTTGGAAGTCTTGCAGAGAATTTGGCAGTGATGAGTGTATTTCCCAGCCTTTAGAAAGAACCAGGTCAAGCCTCTGGATCTCTACTTGATTGTAACCACAGAATTAGGAATCAGTTGACACAACCAGGCCACTTTCTAGCATGTGCCAGTGTTCAAGCCTATGAGGTATTCCAGCAGGAATTTCAGTTAGATAAAATGCTGTCAAAGGCAATCCAAGAGGTGATGTCTGTAGGTACCATTAAAGTGTCATGGCTCTTGTGGAAGAAATTGGTTGCTGACTGGTATCAGTTTCACATCAGCAGAAACTTTTTATTCTAATTGAGTTTTGAACAGATGAAATATTGCACCAGCTCACTAGGGACCTGTTTTCTTGAAAAATGAAGTCTGAATTGCTGTTAGCTCAAACTCAGATTTGTCTTCACATTTTTGCCTACTGGAAGTGTGCAGAATTTGAGCCTGGCAAAGCCAGCTCCTAGTTTGTAGATCTGAGCGAAACATGAAAGACTGAATAGGGTAAGGACAGGTCAAGAGTGAGGTGTAAGTATGTAGGATACATGAAGTAATTATCTCTGTGTGTGCATATATATCTCTTAATTTACAGGATCCGAGATGTTTAAGAAAAAGTGAAAAATTACTAATTAATTTAATCAAAGGGAAAAGGAGATAGTTATTCCTTTAAATTACTATTTTGTTTGCTCAGGCATCATATCTTAAATCTACATATTTATTCATGTTTGACTCCTTAGTGCATGCCCATGTCTCGTGGTTATTCTTCATTTTTAGACTGATCTATTACCCATATGATTTAAAGAATCTTCAGTAACCTATAATCCTCTTATTAAAACAAATTTTGAAGCACTTCTTAGAGTGGAATTAATCCATAAATGATGTGAGCAATGAAGCTCTATTGACTTAGAAGTGGAATTACTCAGTTGCAGCAGGTGAAGACTAGAATTAAATCCAAGTCCCAGGTTGGCCTCATATATTTTCAGTGCTTAAAGTATTGTGGAATACCTTCACTGGGAGACAATACCCTAACTTATTACATATTAGATAGTTACTTGTTATTTCTTTCAGCTTCTGATAGCTTTGCCTGCTACCTGCATCTCTTTTCAAACGTAGAACAAGAAAGTGTGTAATAGTGAAGGTGCTGCAGAACACAGACTTTCTTTGTCCCTGTAGAGGAACTGTGCAGTTACCAGTAGTGCGAGTTAAATGTTTCAAGCAAATACCTTGAAAAAAAAAAAAAAGTTGGTAAAGCAGGGACTTATCAAAGTGTAAATGGCATACAAAAGTTGAAATAATTTCTAATCTTCTTATTGCATATTTTTATTTGAGTATTAGTGGTAGTGTTAAGAAAACATGGATTTCATGGCTAAGATTAGC
>JANHGB010065023.1:0-25562 GCA_026283785.1 Coracopsis vasa | reverse complement strand
ATTGGTGGTAGCAGCAGTGGTTTGTGTTATACCTTAGTTACTGGACTGTTCTTATCTCAACCTGTGGGAGTTACATTATTTCGATTCTCCTCCCCATTCCTCCGGGAGTGGGGGGAGGAAGGAGGTGAGTGAGAGAGCAGCTATGTGGTTCTGAGTTACTGTCTGGGCTTAAACCATGACAATGACAAACACTTTCTCCTACATGAGTTTCTAGTTCTAAGACTATTTATCAACAGATCTTCCAGGCACACCACTAGGGTAAGTGTGCTTTTCCAGCATGAAGATTACATAGGCTTTTGTCCTGAACCTGCAGTAAAAGTGTAACTTAACTAATCCATGCCCTGCCCCCAAGCATGAAAATGTCCCTTGAAGGGACAATTAGAACCCTCAGAAGTTGCAATTCAGTCTGTGGCCCTGCAGGGACTTATCTCCTTCAGCACCATTCATGTTACTGAGCCTCAAGAGCATTTTTTATATTTGTTCCCCTCTTTGACTTGTCCTCCTCTTTGGCTTGTCCTCCTCTTTGAATTATTCTACTGGACTCTTGAGTTATCCCTACAAGCCTTTTCTGGCCTCTAGTATCTCAAGAGTAATTGAGTCAATTAGTTGCTGCCTTAAAGATAACTACTGATATAAACCAGGTATCATCCATGAAGAAAGTAAGAGAAGTGCTAAAAAGAAAAATGCTGAAGCCTAATACTGATATAAAATGAATGAGATAAGGCAGGAATAGACCAGGATCTCTTTACTCCCCCACTTATGTTCTACTCCCCCACTTATGTTCTACTCCCCCATATGTTGCTTATGCAACATGTTAAATTAGTTGCTGCCAGCAACAGACTAACCCATCACACATAACTCACTGTCTGGCCATCACATCTGCAACTTGTGTCACATGATATTATGTAAAAAGTAGCTGAAGCGAAAGGGATCGTTACTGCAGTCTAATACCAAAATATTGTTTCTATGGAATCTAGTGCAGTGGGCAGATGTGTTTCAAGAAGCCACAAAAGAGGAGAGAAATTGTTTTCAAGGTGTTAAAATATAAGAAATGATTTTGCCATCCTGAACCTCAGGATGAAAAAGATTCATGTTTGAATATTTCTTTCAAACATCTGCTGCCAGGAAAATTGTATCAAATCCAAGACTTTTCTGGGGAAATGAATGGCAGAATTCCTGCTGGCTTTGATAGCATGAGAGTCTGGCTCCTGGGTAAGATGCAGCATGCAGGGCTGATTTACTTTGCCGGAAGAAGGAGATGCCTTCCTTTGCCCCATTCAGAGGAAGTGCATTGTAGCTTATGTGGGGTGAATTAATGGTTCTTAGCAGTTTTGGAGACATTCAGTCTGCGTTTGTTCATGCTTCAGTGTGCAGCTGGATTAGTTTTGGAGGTTTGCCAATGATAGCTGGTCCTTCACCGTTATGTCTTATACTAATATATTGGATTTTCATAATTCTGGCTCTCATCCCTTTATGTGTAAAATAAGTTTTTGTATAATGTGTCTACTCACATAAATCTTCAAGATATAATGAACGAAGGTAGAGGGAACGGTAAAGCAAGAACAGGGAACAGGTTATGAGAGGTTTGTGAAGAGGGATTTGGAGAGAAGAAAGGGGATGGAAGGGAAGGAAGGCATGGGGCTGGCTGGCTGGCAGATGCTCTAGGTAAGTTTCTTGAGATCCAGCTTCCTGCTGAATCATTGGTTTCTACTTTTGCTTTAGGCATAACCTCTGAAAAAATATAAGAAACTGGTACATTACCATCAGATAACAGAGGATCCAGTTCACTCAGAAGACTATATGCACTGCTGTGGTAATGCAAGAGTTATCGGTTACACAGATCCTCAGCAACTGAAACAAATAAGCAGGCCACTGGATAGAAGCTATCTGTTCTCTGAGTCCAGGAAACATTATTTTGTCATGAAGAATGAGAGGTGGCAGATAATGGGATTGCCCATTCTTCAGGCGCGAACACACAGATCCTCACACGTCTTTTTGCAATGAACTCTGTAGTGAAGTTCATCGGCTCATTCCAAGTGAAGTTCCTCCAGGTAAAAGACACACTTCTAAACTTCGTATCTTTCACATACATGTGCCACAAATGCCATTGGTGCTATGGACAGGATTTAATGGCTCTGATCTGCAGTTTTATGATTTTACCTTCTTCCTTTAGGGCAGATGCAAAATAATCCCAAAATCCTGGTCCATCTGTATTTTCTGGGTCACACTGGAGGAGCCCCTTGGGCAGTGCAGGCAGATCCAGGTTCTCTCTCCTATGCTAACATCTCTTTTTTTGTTTTGTTGGGAGCCTGGATAAACACTTCACTTCTTTCCTGCTGTGACAGGTTTCCAGAAGAGCTGAGCACAGTTCCTAGCATGGTGAGTTGAGGCTCTTCCACATCTCTATAAGCATGAAAGCCGTGCAGACAAGATGCCCTGGCAAGATGCTCTTCATCCTCTAGAGACCCAAGAGCAGTGTAGGTCTCTGGGAGGCAGCAGCAAGCAGGTAGCGCTCTGTAGTACCCCACACCTGAAACACAGAGCCCTGCCTCAATTTTAAATAAATGTGATCAACCTAAGAGGATCTTGTATATTAACATGGTGTCAGCAGATCATGGATTGGAGGTAAATTTTCTAGGGGCTGAAAGGTTCCCTTCAGAGGGAGCAATTCAGCTGGGCTGTTGGGAGGCCTTTGGCTTGTGCTATATATATATATGTATGCAGGAAAGACATTTTAACTCTGATGAGAGTGTTGCCTCAAACATGGTAAAAGCTCATGAGTGCAGCAGAGAACACTACTTCTTAAAATGTGGGTTGATCAGTGCATGGAAGATCTTGCAATTGTGGGGTCCTGGACTGTGATGCAGGCATTCCTTCCATCTTTGCTTTCATAGCTCAGTTACCCAGTGAACATCCTCCCTTAGCCACTCAGCTAGAGAGGACAAGCCTCTAGAGGACAAGTTTGATATCTGCAGGATTGCTGGGGGGCCTCTGAGAGCTCAGTCCCAGAAACACCCTTTGTGCTCGGGTTGTTCTCTCCTTAAAAAGGAGTGTACACCAATTCCTATACAACTAAAGATCCCCGTTAAAAAAAGAGATGAATTGCATGCTGCAGTTGTTATCTGTGGAGAAATTGAACTTGGTATTTTATCCAGAGATCCTCGAAGTATCCCTAGATCATAAAGCAAATGCTCGATTGATATTTATTGTTTTTTCACCTATATTGCTTTGCTATTTCAGGTATGTTGACATACTTTAATTTCACTTCTCCCCTTATGACTAATCTATTATGAAGCGTTGTATCTGCAAGGAGAAAAGCAGCTCCATTGTGAAAAAGACCGTGCCAAGTGAGACAAGAGGGAAAAAACACCTCAACATTTCTTGTCTGTCACTCACTCGCCCTCCTACAATGTAAGCAATTCAGTGAATATTGACTTGTATCATTCCTATTAAAATTTTCCATCTTAAAGGGCTAAGTTATTTCCCTACAGAGATTTCTCTTTTATGGGAAGTTTGATGTAAAGGTCTAATTCTATTTCTGCCTCAGACTCAACCTTATACCCAAAGCCACTTTACGTTGCCAGGTAGATAACTTCAGATTCAACCTGGCTGAAGACCTTCATTGGACCTTAATGATTTTTCTCCCCACAGAATAAATAGAGAAATAAAAGATACAGCTGCTTAGCATACATGAAGTCTAGGTTCTATTATAAAGGGCATAATAAAAGCCAAGGTAAAAGGCAGAAAAAAACAGGAAGCAGTGGAGCTTCAAGTCAGAAGTTAACGCTGATGAGGAAATTTAAGCAGGATTAGCATCAGGTTTAAAAATTATTAATGAAATACTTAGTCTTCATTTTCCATTCCTGTCCAGACTTGCATTTGGTAAAATACTCTTGAGAAATAAGCTCTATTATCCTTATTTTGTAGTGAGATTAAGTTTTTAAGCCTTTTCTACAAAAATTGTTGCAATGACTGAGGCTAGAAACTTCAAACTGCCATATCTACCTCTTCACCATTGAATTGCTCTCATTTTGTAGATATCCTTGGAAATCTACATTCCTTCCTGTTAGCACCATCTTGTGTAAGAGGTGAGGCAGGTGAAGGCACTAAAATGCTGCCACAAACCTGAATACGTACTGTGAGCCTGTGAAAGAATTGTCTTCAATTGTCTTGCTCTTCAGCCACACTTGCATGGCCTGGTTGCAGCATGCTGCCAGCCAGTCTTGCACTGCTCTGCCTCGCGCATCACAAGAGGACTGAGTCAAACAGGCAAGGTCTACTGTGAGTATTTTCACCCAACAGATGAACTGTGTACTGCTCTGTGTACCATCCACAAGTGGCACATCATGAAAGAGTCACTACCAAGGTCCTAAAATATGTATCCCTTGGCAGTGTTCCTCTGCCAGGTGAGGCCACTTCAAGGCTGCTTTCAGCGCTTACACTAACACTTCTCCGTGGGTGGCAGGAGCAACATGCTAGCTCAGCAGCTGCTGCTTGTCCCAGCTTTCAGGACACCTCTAACCATTATGGGGCTCTAGCTGGAAATCCCAAACCTATTTTCCATTTCCATTTTCACAGCCCACTACCCACATTGTAAAAATCCTTGAATCCCAGCCAACATTAAGAAAAAAATTGACTTCTTCTAATAGAGGATGAAAATACACTGACATGTTCCTCTTTACCATATTGTAGATTTTTTGAATACTGCTTAGCAGTCAGAAATTTAATTACTAACTAGGCTTCATGATTAGGGCTACAATGTAATTCCCTCATAATCAGATGCTTGTAGATCACTAGTTGCATCAGCATTTCATGACCATGCTGCACAGTTGTGTTTTCCCATGGGCTACTTTAGTATACATAATTTGGGGCCTTAAGGCACATTTTATGTCCTTTTAGTGCTGCATACAAATGCCAGTCCTTGAATTTAAAGCAGGACATTTGAAGTTAGGTTTTACAGGTAATCAGGCTTTCCTTCGGAACCTGAAAATTACTGTGGGGTAATAATGGTTGCCACTCCAAAGACACCCCGAAGTCATCTGAATTGAAAGCAGAGTGGTGATGGAATCTCAGGTCACTATGTGAATTGCTAGTCATTTCATGGAAGGAAAATTCATATGAGAAAAATTGTAAATGGAATGTTTATATTCATGTAATAAGAATATTTCTGTTATGCTTTACAGCCTTAGGTTATTTAAAAAATATGTTGCTTTACATGAAATTATTTCTCTTTTCTTACTCTGATTCAAAGCCTTTAGTCTGATTATTGCAACATCTTTGCAACTGCATCCCACAGTTGCTCAAAAGCTTTCTCTTTCTCTGCTTCATCTAATGTTTTAGACTTGCCTTCAGATTTCTATGCTTCCTACCCTGTCATTTAACACTGAAAGCCAGTTTCCACCACTAATTCGTTTCTTCAAATTCTCCCTCTTAAAATTTTCAAATACCAGCTTGTGTGATCTTCTCCATCCTGGCCTTCATGTTTGGAGGAGCTCTGTAAAATAACCTGCAATGAGGCAATGTTGAGGCTTTCAAGCTCCCAATGCATCCCATCTTTGTAGAAAAGCCTGCAAAAACGTGTGTGAACCGTAAATTGTGACCTTTGTATTTACTCATAACATATTTGTTTTCCTTGTATCTGTATGTTTTCCGTCTGCTTCACTTCTCTGAGCAGAGCCTGGCATTTCCACCTCTATGTATAGTCCTTAACACAGCAGGGGTTCAGCTTATGACTAGAGGATCTATGTGGCTATGTGCTGCACTACTACAAATAGCAAACGGTACTTGTTATTTAGACATCCTGGTGAGTAAGACTGAAAATTTCTCAAGCCAGGACTTTTTTTGTGTAGCACGCAAAATCACTTGCTTTTGAAGAATGACCAGAAACCTCCTGAGTA
Source organism: Coracopsis vasa (assembly GCA_026283785.1). Taxonomy (NCBI): domain Eukaryota; kingdom Metazoa; phylum Chordata; class Aves; order Psittaciformes; family Psittacidae; genus Coracopsis; species Coracopsis vasa. Next base: position 19,665 of record JANHGB010065023.1, on the reverse strand, counting down.
AATATTTTGTCTATCATAAATACCAGTGCAGCAATTTAAATGATCAATATCTGTATTAATTTACCTGGAACAGTAAAGTTTCTGCTCTTCTCTGAAGTTTTCTCTCTCTTTTCTTCCAGCTTCCTCCATCTCATGCATGCTTTCTGGAACCTTCCATGTAGCATTGCAGTGGGAGGGACAGTCAGGAGTAGCTGTTAGCCAGTTTCATAGAGTTCCTGACAGTTTTTCTTCTCAGAGCTTTACTTTGGTTGCTACACTAGTTTTGCTTTCTTTTGGGGGATATTTTGATATAGGATATTTTTCTCTCTTTTCTTCAAGGAAAAACATTGTTTGAGTCCAATTGTTTGTAGTGTGTATGGGAGCAGAAAAAAGAAAGGAAAAAAGGGGTGTAAATCCATTTCCTTGCTTCTGACCCTGAGGGGAGTGGAGAGTCTCCTGTGTTCCCTGTCTTTTAACATTAAAAGCCAGTTTTCACCATTAATTTGTTTCTTCAAAAGACTGGACATGGAAGCAGTGTCTCTCCTTCCTAAGTGTTCACTAACCATCAGCAAGCTCACAGTTCAGCAGCTATAACTCACTCTAGCAGCTTCTCTTGTTGGCAGATGCAGATCACTGTTAATGAGATGGCTGGCGATATTTGGCAGCTGCTGATGGCAATGATTCCAGAGACAGCTTGCTAGATTTGGCATGTCTGCAACGTCAGCAAAATCGCAATTGGTACCTTTGCATTCCCACGGATATTTTGAACGCACATTTCTGTGTTTTCCTACTGGGGTGTGGCATGGAATCCTACTTCAAACACAGAGTGTTTCCATCATTGTTCTTCATTTTCCTTTGTATCATGTCACATCCAGAGATCAGCCCACTTCAAGGTGCTGCTAAGCACACCCACCCTGCTATGTACATTCCCAGTGGGAGGACAAAAGTTCAATTGTTTTCAGAGCAAGGCCCAAGCTCAACACTGGCTGATGTACCAGGCTCTCAAAGCCTGTGGCACTAAGGCATGAAGTGGATAAGGCCTGGTTTTGTCTTTGCCTTGAATATTTGTTCAAGAGCAATGATTTATGGCAGTGAGTTGAAACATGAACCTGACTGCCAGTGAAATTGAAGCATGGGTATGTTGGTTTAGCAAAGTCAGATCTCTTCCCTGTCAATGTAGTAGCCTGGCTTGAGGTTATGAGCAACAGTCTAGGTCATTTTGGCCCAGGTAATAGCTTTGGTTTGGCATTTAATTGTGAGCTGTCTGTCTGAACAATAGATCTGTGCTCTAAAGGATTTTGATGATGACACTTTCTTGAGCAAGGCAGGTGGGAGAGATTTTATAAACACACACACTTACTTTCTCTCTTCCTCTGCTATTACAGTCCCTGGTCATCTTTGGCTGGGAGGCAGCTGAACAGCCAGAGGCAAATCTGGATCACTTTGGGACTCAGCTTCCCATGGCAGGATGCCACATTGAGCAAGCTTGAATTTCAGTGCATAGAGGGAAGTCCACACCTTTTTTAGGCCATCTGGAGCACAGGACCTTTGCTGTGTTAATTTAGACAAGAAATTTTGCTGCAGCAAAGGGAGTTTACATCACTTGGTCCTAGAACAGCTACATCTTCTATTCCCAAGGTGTTTGATGGTGACTGTGTATATGCACATGTTACTGATGTTCTCGGCATCCCTCAGCATGGACAAAGCATTGCAGAGTGTGGTACTTTCCGGGCTTTGTATTTCCTAGGTTGAAAAGGATCTGGGCTGCTCTCCACGGCTGGGAAAGATGCAAAATATGGCCAGTCCACCTGGAGTTTGTATTTGCAAAGTTTTGGAGTATGCTTTATTCTTTTGTGTATAACTGGCAGAATGCCCATGTTCCACTGAAAAGCTTTGAAAATCACTTACAATGTTGTCCCTCCAGAAGCCGGTAAAAGTAGATCCAATTTAGGGAAATATCGTGTCAGCTTCCTATAGTAGATAAGCAATTGCATTTCTGGTTTGTTTTCTTCAGACACTAAGTTCTCAGGGTGATCTGAGTGAAGAGAGCTTGGTCCTATTCAGCTCTTCAGGAGCTGTTAAGGCTCTTAAATTTGTAGATGATAATGCAGCTGTGCAGATGTGGGAGGAATGAATAAAGAAGCTAGCAAAAGAAACCTTCTGCCCTTATTTTAGCCAGTCTGGATCTACTTTCCTAACCTGATAATGTGCAGTGATCACACAGCACAAACCCCACAATCCAGACATTTTTCACAGCATTTCCACTGCAGTTTGAGCTCTGCAGGTCAGAGAGGGCCATGAAATTTTGTACAGACCAGCACTGTCAGCATTAGCTGTGTCTTTCAGCTACAAACTGACCCTTCTCATCTTTACAGCAGGACAATCCTAGCACATGGGAGCTATGAGTTGCATCTCTGCTTTATTCCTCACAGGAAGAGCACTGCCTTTCCCAGAGCTCTTGCCTGGCTGTCCAACTGCAGGATGCATAGGATGCCCATTGCCACACACAGGGCAATTGAACCGTGCACATGCCATCTTTTCCTGGTTCTCCCTGTTGTTGCCACACCCCATGTTTGCTGATTCCATCCAGATTAATCTTGTTCCTGGCACTAGAATGGCTCTGTGGAAATATAAGTAAAGGCGTAATTAGCAAGAATTAACATCAGGCTTTTAGAGACAGTTTTGGACAAAAGTTGAAAAAAAGATAAATATAAAAATGTATTTCTTATTCATGATTAACAATGACAGTCCTTTTTATCTATTTTCCATACCTGTCATATACACTCTTCCAGCATGTCCTAGCTGCAAATACTGGGGTTTCAGACATTTCCTATGGCTTCCAGATGGCTCCCTAAGGACTTTACCTACCCCCTCTGACATTTCTTTCTAGTTAAGAGTACAAATGGAAAGATTCCAGATGGCTTTAGATGGAGCCAACTGCCTTCAGTACTTCAGAGCTGCACAGACAGCCCACTAACTAATTGTCCCTTCTCAGTCTGTTCATGTTAAATTTCTCAGACTTCTTCTGGGGTTACAAAAACGTTCTTCTGTGATACACAATATCAGTAAGTTATACTTTGTTCAGTTACATTCATATTCCCAGGGTTTTTTAAAAAGACTACATATAACCCATTTAATGATAGCATGAATAGGAGACCCAGCAAGAGATTTGCTTTGCCCAAACATGTCAGGCAGTTTCCTCCTCCTCCCATCAAAAACCCCGTAGTTCTTGTGTGGCATGATATACCTTGCAATTTTATAAGAATTATAGATAGTGCTCATTTAAACCATGGTATATTTCCAATTCTGGCTTCTCATAGCGAATAGTATATAATCTAAATATGATTAACTATTGGAAAAGCAAATCAGGAGATATGGATTTAGAGTGATTTACATTGAGGGCTGCTTAAGATTTTGAGAGCTTAATTCTCTTTACTTTTGCTTTTAGTTGCAGCAGTGTTTCCTATCTCCTTTCAAGTGCTTTTCCAGGAATTCCAAAGTATAAACATAATGAAATGAGCACAGTGGTCTGAAAAAAATCTAAAACTAACATCTTCTTAGCAAAAAAAAGAAGCCAATTCTGAAGCAGGAGATGCAACCAAATGCTTCAAATCCTTTGTTCCACACTGCTACCTAAGGACTGAGAGTGGATTGCTTCATTAGACTTCAAAGTATGACACAGAATATAGGAGATAAAAATATCAGCAAGATAAGCTTTGTTAATGGCATGTTTTTCATCTTTAAAAACCAGTTTTGTACTCTACAAGAGGTTTAATCAGGAGAGAGTATCAAGGTTCATGCAACTAGAAATTAGCATTCAATTTGTCTGTTATAAAAAAAAGGACCTCTGTCTAGTCAGGGCTTTAAAAGTTGCCATCCCACAGTACAGCACAGAAAGGAGAGCAAGCTCTTTTAGGGCTCAGACCTGAAAGTACATAAAGTACAAATCACTGCTGAAATGTCAGAAGACAGAAATCAAAGCCTCTTACAACCTTTTAGGTGAAGTTGACATATGCCTTTTTTACCCTACATAAAAGGCTAGCATAATTATGTCTATGGTATTTGAATGTATGCTATTAGAGGTAGAACATTCATCAGCTGCTTTTATTAAAGATACTGTTGGCATTTTGTTAATTAGATGTATTATTACATGAAGCTGATTGTACCAATTCATATTCCTGTAGAAAAATATTGAGATGGGCATGAGAAGCTATACACTGGCTGGCAAAAGAGAATGAGCATGGGATGAAGCCAAAGGTGAGTTAAAAATTAAGCTGATGAAAAATAATCGGGAAAATCATGTTCATTAGTTCATGCTGACTTCCAGAGGAATATTATCTATGATTCCTTAATCTTCCTATTCCCTGTGAGCAGATTTGTGTACTAGTATCCCTCTGTCCGTACTAGAGCTGGTTTTCTGAGAAAGTAACCAGTTAATGCTGTTAGCTGTTACTCTATTGCCTTCTTGTGCAGCTCAAGTTTCTGATCTCTGTGTGGTGGATCGAAAACATCCAGCCTGGTGATGACCTTCCTAAGTATTGATACAGTTTCACTTGAGAGAGCTTCTGGTTTCGATTTGCTGTTTCTTCAGTTTAGGTCATTATGAAGATATTCGTAGGAATACACAATCACTACCAAAAAGCAGTGTTAAAAGTGGTATGAAACTGGCAAAGTCCACCACTTTAAAGTTAACAAATATTTAAAATGTTAAGATGTACAGTGGCACTGCACACTCTTCGCACCACGTTACAAATGTATCTGGCAGTAGTGGAACTTAAAAGCTGTTTCACCTGAGTCCCCTCACAAGAAGATCTAAATTCCTAAGGAAATTTTGCTAACGGACTTTGAAGTTATCCAGCACTCTAGTTCTCCTTCTGACATCTGGACTTTGACCTCTGGTTTGACTCTGACAGACCTTTTCCCAAACTTGGTGTCACAGCACCTTTTATTGTACCGGGGACTTTTATTGTAAAGTGGAAGAAATGTTACTAAATTAAGAAAATTTACTGTATTAACTGAAGAGAAAGAGCCTACCAGCACAGCTCTGTGGAGCTTTATGTAAAAGCCTTGCAAGTGAACTAGAAGTCAGACAGAAATGTGCCTCTGGCAATGGGAGCAAAGGGAAAAACAACTCTTGACCTGATTTTCTCTCCCTCTCCTGTTACCTTAAAGCCATGCAGAAGCCAGGTAGACTGTGAGTGTGTGCAGACTAGGAGGGAAAGGAGTACTCATTTTGAGCCAAATGTTCTCAAAGCTTGACAACAGACTTTGCCAGAAACTATGCTTTTCTTATACAGGAACCAGGTGTTGCTTATGATACTGTGATAAAATCTTTGATTAGACAAAATGTGATGAAAGTTCTGCATACACTAGAATAAAGCTGAATAATCTCTGCCTCTGAAACAACCTAGCTTGCTGCCTAGGAGACAGGGAAAAGAGGAAAGGCTGTTACAGAAGGCAGCAGATGTTTTTCTTATCTATATATCCTTTAGATGGCCTATTACAGTAGTGTCTGGGTACATTGTTCTTCTTCCTGAAGACTCTCAGGAGGTAAAGAAGTGATATTTTACCCATTTTCAAGGAGAATTAAGGCACAGGAGATGAACAATGCCTGTGGCATTGTAGGAGGCTGACCCCAGCTTCTCAGTTTCTATTTATCAATATATGGACCTTCCCTCAATTCTGTTTTTGCTTCTTCCATGTGCAACTACATGCGTAGTTTTAAGCATCTGCAGGCAGGTTGCCTTCTTTTATATTTAACTACATGTCTCTAAAATATAAGATTCTTCAGTAAAAACAATCAAAAGGGAGAAAACAGAAGAATGAAGCATGTGCAACCTTACTTTGACCTCTCTGGGCACATGATTATGAAAGTCTAGTTTCTTAAACAGAAATTCTTTCTTTTCCTCTAGATAAAGCATTATTCCAGCAGTAATGATAGACAGGGATTGTTGTACTGGAATGTGCTGTGTTTCTATTCACTCCTAACTCTAAATTTTATACTTCATCTCCTAATTTCTCCACTAAGCACAAACTATTACATTCTTTGTGGACTTTGCTGTGCTTTCATCACTGGGGTGCTTTACCGTCACTGAGGAAGATTGACCAGTTCTCAGAAATGCCCACTAGGTTTCAGTACCAAATCAGGAGTAATTTGTGGCTCATTTCTCGTAGACTTCATCTCCTCCCTCCAACTTCCATGTCATACCTCTGGGGTCTCAAGCAAGCAGCCAGAAAATGAGGAACATGATTTGTGGTTGTGAGAGAAAGTTTTAGCTTGTATTATATAAAGGATATCTGAAGGATGCAGTCTTTGAACAGGGATTTGGGCAGTGTTGTCGATCAAATCTCTAACTGCAGTTCTGAAACCTCCTGATTTGGTTGCCATCCAAGCTTTGGATGCCATAGGGAGTTTATAATGCCAGAGGCTGAGGGTCACTGCGGGTTGTACTTCTATATATGCTTCAGCTATAACAAAGAGCAGTTTGTTACCTGGCTTACTCCTGAGCTGGCCTGGCATCCAGAAATGGGGCTGTGGCAGTTAGCTCATTTCTCTTAGTCATTGCTAATTGGTAGACCCTCCTTCTCAGCCACCTGCGTGATGTGTTAAATGATGTGTTACCTCAAAACCAAGTAAACTGTCTGACAAATTTGAGCCCAAGTGGTAGCAATTTAAAATTAAATGTCACCATTTCTCAGACCTACTGTATACAAAGTGGTGGACTTGGTGTCCCTGGAATGCGGGATGGTAGGAATATCTCTGAGATTATAGGTTAGCCCTAATAGTTTTCAGTCTCCTGTGTCATCTGAGCAGCCATTTCCATTGCTGGTTGCTGTTTCTTGCTCCCTTGAGTACATGAGCAAATAAAGTCAGATGACAATAAGTCTCCAAATACTCACCCATTTCCCCACTCCCCAAAAACTGTGAATGTGAAACTGGTAAAAAGCAGGGGCACAAAGGTAACTGACCTGAACCCTGCCTATGTTTTGAGAAGAATTTTGAACTTTGTCTTGGCTAGCTCTGATTTAATTAGAGGGAGGATGCTGCTCCTGTTGTCTTTGAATGCTTTTTATAGCTGAGGCTGGGGTGAAGGAAGGTTAAACCTGTAGTAGTGTAAATAATGTAGCAGTATTTCATCTTGATTTGGGATTTTAACAAAATATTATTCAGTAACCATCCTTCTGTGATAAGAATCTGTTCAAACATTACTATTTGTTGAAATAATTTTTGTCTGTTTTTACTGGGTTTACTTCTGAAGTAAGAATTTAAGAAAGCTTTAATATGAAGCACATAAACAGCAAAGGGTTGAGCTTGTTTCTTTGGTATAATCCCAGATTTTATTTGTTTATACATTAGCATTAAAAAAAAAAAAAAAAAAAAACAAGTTCCATCCAGGAAAGCATCCGCTTATAATTCTATTCATAAATATTCAAAACATTGTTCTATATTAAATATTTAAAGTGTCTAAAGTGTAGCCACTGGAAAGGTTTCAACACCATTTTTTAAGTAAGCCTCACTTCAAGGTAGAACTTTGTAACTAGTGGTGACTTGGACTGAGACTAAGCTGCAGCACCCAAAGCCATGGTATTTCACATCTAGTACTCCTGGGACTGGACACGTGCTTGCCCCAGCGCATGACTTTCATTGATAGCATCAAAGTTTGCAGATCAGCAAATGCTGGATTTCCCCTTTGTGCCCCACCTCGGGTTTTTGTTATTAGCTACAAATCAAAGTTGACAGTGTGTATTAAGATGACAATTGCTTGATGGCATGCTTCTCCCTAAGCAAAATTAATACTGAACAACATGAAACTCATTGAATGAGTCAGCCAATGAGTCAGCAGAGTAGGTAGTGGCGAAAGTGCAAGCCTACGGCTGAGACACATGATTTAGAATCTAAAATCCATGATCTATTTTCTTTATGAAACTTCAGAGATCTCAGGAAAACAGCTTAACATGATTGCTCAGGCTTACAAGAAACCTTCTCCTTTATCGCATAAACACTCCTCTGAGTGAACTGAACCATAAAAGCATATCCACAGAGAGCTCATCTACTGCTACAAAAAGTGTACATATGCTTCATTTCATTAAATTTTTCTCTATGAGATAAGAATACCTAGCCTTGAGTGAAACGGTCACAGTGACCCCAGCTAACGCAATTCATACTGCTTAGTTTCTATAGAATATGAAATCCCCACAGGAACACAAACCAAAGAGAGGATGACTGTGCAGTCAATGGTTCTTTTGTTCTTTTGTTGTTTTTTTCTTGGTTGGTTTTTTTTTTTTTTTTTTTTTTTTTTGGTTGGTTGGGTTTTTTGGGTTTTTTTCGGTTTTTGTTTTTTGGTGTTTTTTTTGAGAGAAGAGAGTAAAACAATCTTTGAAAACTATGGCCAGTTGTCTTTGAAATGTGCCCTGTTAGCAGTGGTCAGTTAGGTAGTGCCAAATGCCTCTTACTAAATTCTAATTTTATACATTGACAATACCTAGGTATAGCAGTTAAATAATTGATATCATAAGAGTTTAAGATCAGTATTATTTTCTCTAAGAAAGATATTTTTAAATAGAGGAATATTTGTGCTAGGCTGTAATTTATGGGATCTTGCACTGTATGGACTTCTGAAGTTGAAAAGTGCCCTTCACACATGACGGAAAAAGTTTTCAACCAAAACCAGGGCTCAGAAGTGCTCCAAGTGTTGGGCCAAAATATTCTACAATTAATCATTGTCTAAAAGGAAAGCTTCAAACCCAAGCATGTTTTAGCTTGGGAATGTGTGTGTTTAGGTAGGTATTAAGGAAAGATCTCAATGTTTCTGGTTTTCTTCTTTTTCCGATAAAAGATTTTTAGACCAAAATTTTGATGAATTTTTTTTTTAGTTTGTCACAGGAATGCACTCCTCAATGAGGAGAAATATCACTGAACTATGTAAAGAAAATCAGCTCTCTGGAATCACCAGGGAAGTTTGCATTATGCACCCAGCTCCTTCATGAACAGGTTTTCTTACTTAGATTGTGAATCTGTCTTTTGCTTGAGCCTCACATGGCTGATGGGCTGATGTGTCTGGAAGCCCTTCTCTGTCTTCCGTGGTAATACTCTGCTCCAGGTTCAGCATAAGCAGCAGATAGTCCATGCACATCATAGGTGGAGCTTATGAGGGGGAAACTGGTGCATAAATGGGACTGTTGGGGCAGTTTCATTGAACCACATAGGTAGCATTAAAAGGTTTTGAGATTTTACCATCTATGAAGAAAGTGTGAGAAGTCTTCCCCAGTGGAGCTGGCTATGAGCTAAAAAAAGCAATTGGATTCTAGAGCTCAGAGGTGCATTTGCCAGTCCTTATTCTTTCTTTGTTCTTTTGCAGACTATCAAGATGCTGCAGTTGTCAGCTAGAGCTCTATGATAATTAATTTGGGAGCAGTTCTTACTGTGAGAGTGACAGAACACAGGCTGCCCAGGGAATTTGTCGAGTTTCCATCCTTGGAGGTATTCAAAACTTGCCTGGACAAGTCCCTGAGCAACCAGCTATAGCTGAGCGCAGTGGGTAGACTAGACAAACTCCAGATGTCCTGACATATCTCAGCTTCTCTGTGTTTCTATGAAGTACTAATGGTTCTGGGTAGCTGTTCTTGCTACATTAGCTCCAAGACCATCTAATGGCTCCTTCATTCAGCAGGGTAGTAGGCTTATTTCAAGGCCTCACTGTCCCACTACGCACTATACAAACCAGAATGTCCCCAAAGGCACATTAGAGTAAGTATCAGGCCTTCGGTCCCTGCTAAAGCTAAAGTTCCATGGATTTTATTGTAACAGAAAACTAATCTACTGTTTGTGTTTGTGGAGCTCTCAGGCTGTCATTATCGGGACCTAGTTATGACAGTGTTCAAACACAGAGTCAAAGGAGACTGCTTTCCTCTCAAAAAGTGCAGCTCAATCATAAGCCAGAGAAAGATGTATAAGAAATACATGGATAAAACAAGCAGATATTAGTTAGCAGCTTTAGGAATCTAACAATTATCAAATTTTTGTAGGCATTTTAGGAATTTAGGAAACATTTCCTGAGCATGGGGGAAAGAGATCAACATGGAAGGAAGCACAGTAGTTCTTGTCTGAAATGTGAAAAATGTTGGTGGCCAGGAGATGGTCCAGTAATTTAACTGCACAGAAGTGAATGACTTGGATAAGTATATGAGAAGATAAGTGCAAGAATAGGGCAAATACCAAGGACAAAGAAGCAATGTTGGATCTAAAATTAATTCTAATATGAAATTAATATGATAAATGGATTTATGCCATGTATCCAAAGGGAGGGAAATACATAGATAAAGAGGAAAATGTTGCTCACAGCAGGGGAGGGGTGGTAGTGTCCAGAAATGGGAGACTGAGACAACTGTGAAAAGAAGGAGAAGAGGTGCAGAAAAAACTTTTATTTTTAAGTTTAAAATCTGATGTGGTAGTTGTGCTCGCAGAAACATCCCTCCAGCAGCTGGAGAGGACTGTCCCAGCTTGCCAGACATGAGAGCACATAGCCACATCCCTGAAGGCCAGGCAGAGCTCCCATGTCAGGAAAGGGAAAGATGGCTGAGCCAGGAGCACATCATGCCTGGCCCTTCAGGCACATGGAATGTTGCTTCGGGTCTTTGTCTTTTCAGGGCAAAATAAGGCAAATATTTTACCAGCTAAATGTAAAGTAGTAGTTAAATTATTTTCCCACTTATACTATTAAACACTGGCTAGAAAATATCTCATACCCGTGCGCTTAGCCAGTAGATGGGCAGCAGATCAAGCGTATGGGAAGGACGCTTGAGACGAATGTGAGCAAGTGTAAGACATATTGAAGAAAATAACTGGTTTTATTCATGTTAATGGGTGCGCTGTTTAAAAAGAGCCAAGGAAGTAGACAATACATATATGTAAAATATACTCTATGCCAAAGATTTTTGTTGTCTGTGTTTGTGTTAATATTACAGTGCTACCTAAAGTAATACAGTCCCTGAGACATTCAAGGTGGTAGGATAAATGGGGTCACTGTTTGAGCTGATCTGTAAGGCTGCCATTTTCTGAAGCTACCACACATGTCTGTGTCCTGTGTCCTGTGCTGCAATGTTGCTATCCTCACTGTACAGCTGAAATACCTGGATTTGCCAGAGGGCACATGGAGAACAAGGCAGGTGGGAGAGAAGCAACTCCTCTCTGCTTTTCTGACCCACAGCTTTGATGCTGGATCCATGTGTCGCTTCAGCTGCAGAAGCAGGTCCCGAAACCTCTGAAACCTCTCTGTAGGGGCATCTGAAATGTTATCTCATTTATCATAGTCCTTTTCTTCCCATCTCCTCATTACTTCAATGTTTTCCTGTAAGAGCTATGACACTTGCTGGCTCCTGAGCCTAGTGGTAAGCGTGCGGATCAAGCTTTATTTGGTTTTGGAGCAATTAGATCTTGCCACCATCGTTTTTTCAGTAGGACGTTGTCTCCTCCATTGCTCCCCAGGCAGCACATGTGAAGGAAGTGCTGCAGGTTTATGTCTTCACAGTGTCTGTGACGAACTTCAATAAAAGCATTGACGCTGTGTGGGGCTGTTATGGCAACTGCAGGGGAGCTGCAGGCAGCACTGGGGAAGGCCACGCAGGAGGTCTGTGGTCACTATGGAAACACACGTCCCCTAAACTCTGCAGGGAAGCGGATCCATGGCATCCTTGCTCCTCAGTCTCCAAAAACCTTGACTGAAGGGGGTGCGTGTGGTGACCATGCCTATGGGAGGCACCTGCAGGTGCTCACTGGCCTGGGGACTTGGGGTCCAGCCCCTTGCCCCATGGAGCCCTTCTTGAGGAGCCCCTGGTGCTGATATAAAAGATATCAGGCCCACAGGGCGACATCCCAGGCTATTTTGGGTGAGGACACAGGGTGATGGGGGCATCTCCACTGTTTTTGCCTACAAGCACATCTGCAATGGCTGCAAAATCCTGTTTCCACCAGGCAGGGCCCATGAAACCATCGTTTCAGTCTTCCTTCCTTCCTGCCTTTGGGCCGCACAGAGTGTGTCCCCATGCTTAGCAGAGCCTTCAGCACTGCTCCTCACAGGCTCTGAATCTTTCTGTTCCATGAAAAATATCTTCTGCTGGAATATGACACTACTGATCTCCAGAGGAAACTTGTGACTTCTTTTTAATGAAAGATTTTCAGGAGTTTTCTGTGCAGCTTTAAGAACAAACAAACGAACAAACAAAATCTAACACGAACTAAAATTAGTTAGAAACTGCTAGCTCCAGCACAACACTGGAGAAGATGGAGTAGGCCAGCTCACTGAAACCAGAGTCAGCACCATGCTCTCCAGGCCTGTGGAGTCTACTGGGATTTTCTTTCACCCTCAACAGTCAGAGAAGAAAATGATCAAACAAGCTTAATACACAGATTTCTCTTAGTTTAGACTTAATTAAAATATCTTCCATTATTGCTTTAGCTGTTTCATGTTTTGTTACACTTTAAAAGTCCTTCATAATTGCCTCCATGTCTGTGCAGGCATTTATGTGCTTTTCTGAACAATCTGCACATTTCTACAACTTCCATTACAGATGTCAATTGAAGCACTCTTTGCTTTAAAAGACTGAGTTATTCCAGTTGACTAAATAATTAAAGCTGAATATTTTATGTTCTCACAAGGGTGTGGACTGCAAGAGACTTCTGTTCTACTGCGCATTAATTCTCCATGATAAGGCTTTTGATCCTTCTAACGCCTTGCATGCTGGCAAAACACATGCGTATGAGCAGCATCTTTGACTTACACAGAGATACTTCTTGTACAGGAGTAAGTTTGACAGTCCAGATAATATTTTTCTGTGGTGGCATTTCATTTGGTTATCTTCATCAATTATGAAATACTTTCAAGATCATCTCAAGAATGATGCATTTCCCAAGGGGACCTAGATCTACCATCAACTTTACTCCAGGTGCTAGGTACCTGTCTCCAGACTCACTTTTGCCCCCCTTTCACCCTGGCCAAGTAATCCAGTATTTTTAATTGCATTTGTTTTATTTTCTTTTGGTTTTAAACCATTTAAACCATTTTAAATCCTGTTTTCTCTCAATGTATAGAAAGAGAAACAGAGAGAGGTAAGATTTATGAGTTATACCACAGAGTGAACTCAAGAAAGAATCCCATCACTGCTCTAGAGTACAGCAGAAAAGAGTACGGGGTGGGACAGCAAAGTGGAGAAGCAAAGCATAGAATGGAATAACAAACTCAGGAGAGTCAGAAGAGTGTCTTCTGTATACAATGGACTGCATCCCACAGTGAAGAGACACTGATGCCAGTGGAGTTCTGGATTACAGATGACCTTCTTAACTCAGTGACCTGATGACCTTCTTTAACTCCAGTAAACTCTCACAGAAAGCTATCTGTCTGGAACAGATTAAATTCCTACAGATTTTATAGAAACTTGTCAGTGATTAGGGAATAATGGTCCCTATTGCTGTCCCATTTAAGGTAAAGTTTGCTGGGTGAATTCAACACCTATTCTCTGCATTTGGCCTCCTAGCAGGCACTCAGAAGTGTGCACTTTCAAGCTAGTTACTCTTCATGTTGCCCTTTGCCCTTCAGAAATTATGTGACTTGCAAAACAGACGCATGTCTACTGGGAGGTGAGGATCATATGTGGGAGAAACTGGAGATATAAGAGGACGAAGCTGGGACAAAGAACAGAGGGCAAGGAGTATGGTAGAGATGGATGTACAGAGAAACCAGAACTTTGTTTGAGTCACCTTCCAAGCTTCTGCTAATTATTTAGTGTATATATCTAAACATAACAGTGGGAAGAAAAATGTCACTTTTGTAGATTTAGTGGCTGTAAAAAACCAGTTTGAGCTTCCAAAAAGATACTGCTTTTTGAAAGACTGAGTAATGAGACCAAAGCTTTTTACAATAATAAGAACATTTCCTATAGGTTCAGCTGGCTTGAATTTGTTAGATTTTTAACATCTTTCTTCAATGCTATGTCAGAGGTCCCTGCCCTTAGGAGCTCATGGCTGGAAAAATAGATGTTAGGCTAAGATACAATGAGAAAGTTAAAAAAACCAAACAATATGGATTTCTTTTTTTGTTTGGTTGTTTGCCAAGTATGAAAAACCAAGGTTCATTTTTGTTGGCTGTGAGTTACTTGGAACGGTATTAATGATAAGAAGATGTAACCTTGTTGAACTCCAAACCCTACTTCTCTCACAGATTAAAGTTTCTTCCCTATTTAAAAATTAGCATACATGTTACCATGTATATTCTTAAAATCAGTTAGAGACCAGAGTACTTACGACCTTTGATTCCTCTTTGTGCTGTCTACAAACAGCATGAGAGTAAAATTAGGCTGTTGAGTTTTCACCAGTTTTAAAAGTCACCATTTTACCATATATCCTTTCGATGAATCATGAAATTCACTCTGTAACTGTCTCTTGCTTGCTCTGTGTTTTTCAAAGTATTGCTGAACCTGAGCCATGTCACTCAATTCCTAAACCAATATAATTGTATTTTGGCTGTATATTCTTCTCTATAGCAGATTGATTTTGTGCAGCTCTGTTCAACAAAACTTATCTTACCCATTTCGATATAGTCAGGTCTGGAAGAGCTCTTTAACAGTAACGGGATGAAACACAAGGTAATCATCTACTGCCAAGTTTGAAATTTCAAAAGAAAATATGCTTATACTGAATTTTGTTCTCTCATAGCTAACTAGTGGTATTTTGTTACTTATGGGGAAAAAGACACGGCAATTACATTGGATTTGTGAGGTCAGTTGCAGAGCATATCTGAAAGTCAGGCAGTACTTCAGGATATTTCAAAATGTTCAGCCCGAGGACTCCATGTTTAAAAATGTTGGCCAATACACACATAATCACGTAGGGATGGAAAGAATGCATTCTAACAAATCTTTAATCTGTGAAAAAAACAATAGTGCCAAAAAGATTTCTATATAATCCAAATACAGTTTGTTCTTGAAAAGCTGTCTGGAAGGAGGAAATATGAGACACAGTTCACACTCATATCTCAGGCTTAAATAACCACTTCTGATTGAAAGGTCTTAATTTATTTCCAAAGTCTTTGACATATAGCAGTTTTCAACTGATGATGCGCTTATAATAAAGCAAGGAAGTAAAGAATGTGCATGGGTATGTTGGTTTTGGGGATCTAAGTCATCTATATTTGGATCCTTGAGAGCCTTAAGTGTACATTTCCCTTGTGTGTCTGTCTGGGACAAAGGCAATGAACCATGTTTCCAGTTCTCAGACGAACTTATTCTATGACAAGGAAAAGCAAAAAAAAAAATGAGAGACTTATTAAGTATGTGGATGCTGACAGCACCAAAACAGTTTTGGAAATTTTTCCAGTGTCAGAGAAATGTCCTAAACTTTTAAAATGCCTGTAAAATCTGTAAAGGTACAGGCTTCTGAAGTTTGGTGATACAAAGCTTAGTCAGCCCCTGATCAGTTAGATATTTTCAGCTACTTGTTTCTCTTTCGAGTTTTCTCCATGCATCAGAAAAGTTGGCAGAAAGAACAAACTTATTCAAGAATAAATATGGAAATGACTTAATAGTCCTCCTTCCCCCTCTCCACCACAAGTGCACTTTATGATCTTATGTTTCAGACCATTAACACTGAAAGACTTTAAATATGGCAGTTTTATCACCCAGAAGGGTGACTAAGTGTCCTTAATTCCATGTTATTTCTTATCTTAATGCTAAAATTTGGTAATTTTGTCTCGCAGGGTTTTGGGTGAGTTGAAGTGCTCAGGTGAAGTTCAGGATTTTCAATTTTTTTCAAGTAATTGATTTCCTTAATAGCAGTGATTAGTTTTTCTGCCAGATGTCAGGGCAAATATGGATATGCAAGATAATGACAGTGCAGTCGATGCTTTCAGTGGTGTGAGCTGCTCTGTCCCTTTCTCTTCCAAAAGTGCTGAATAAACCTTTTTCAAGCAGGGCATCTCAGCCATGTGAATATCATGACAAAATTACATTTAGGTATGTAATCACAACCATAGGAACTTCAAATTTTTTATTCTGGCTTTCACTGCTATTATTCAAATACCATTCTATTTCTCTTGGAGTCAATTTGAAATGCACAGCTATCAGCATGCATTGTTAAAATCATCATGAAATAACAAACACAACCAAACCATATAGTCTGTTCTAGAGAAAATACCATATAGTCCAAAGGTGAGAAATCTGTACTTTACTCATTAAAGAAATTTACAGCAAGGAAACCTGAAAGAAAATTTTGCATAACTGAATATGTGAAGAAAAGAAATCAGAAATCAGAAGACAGGTAATGAAGAGACAGGAAAAAATCTAACCAGCTCACACTAGTTGTCTTTTTTTGGAGCTGTGAATTTGAGAGCAAAAGTAGATCACTGTTGCAAAACTCTCTTTTCAACTATTGAATACAAAATATGGCAAAGTAGGTATTGCAGAATTTACAAATGACAAAGTCTTAATCAGATTTAGGATCTAAAAAAAATATCAGTCCAAACAAGATATTTGTGGTTCATTGTCAGGTAGTTTTGCCAGTGGGAATGGAAAATCTTTTGTCTTAAAAATGATGACTTAAAATTTCTGCAGCTCCAAAACACCCAACTTAATGAACCTATCATAGGCCTTTCTTGAAAGACAAATATTTTATTTCTATTTAATAAAGAAGAAAAAGTAATTGAGGTACTCTTGCTTACAACTGCAATTAGTCTTCTTCTCTAGTTCATGCCTGCAGTGAAGGCAGAACATGTCCATTCAGTCACATATTTATTTCTAAGGGAAAAGATACTTGATCAGTATCAGACACGCAGATTAGGTTAACTTTATTTAACTATGTGCCAAACTTACTGTGTACTGTCTATAAAAATCCCTATGTAATAAGTGCAGTAGAATTTGATAAAGTGCTGGTTATCAAATAAGCAGTGAAAAGTTATAATCTCAAATGCGAACAATATTTGAAAAACCTTCAGCAAGAAGATATATGTGAACAGTTTATTACAAAAATATCTTCAAGATAAATACTAAATGAAATGTGCAGATCAAATCTGGGATGTAGAAATTGTTTCCTTTCATTTTGCAATAACAAGATATGATATAAAGAATCTCTTCCTGCCCTTGCAGATAATCTATTGCTCTAATCTCACTGGTTCAGCAACATAAATAACCACATGCCCAATTTTGAACACTTGAATAGTTTCTATTTCAGCAGAACTCTTCTCCCAAGAAGGTTAAGCAACAGTCAAGTGTCTTACTGAACTGGTCCTTTGGGCTTGCTGCGATGCCTATTGGGGTCACTGGAAATCTAAACCCATGCTTTTTTCATTTTATTTTTCTGTTAGGAGCTTGAAATAATATTTTGGGATTTTGTGTTACCCCTGCAGACGGGCAGGTGCTTCTGCTTTGCTCAGGTTCCCACTGGAGTCTCATGGAGCCACACGGTGCTCTCAGGCACCAAGTTTCACAACCAGCTGCTGAGATCATGGAAGTACATAGTAAAAGTGCTAACACAACCAAGATTTCACTGGGTACTACTGGAGATTTTTTCAGTTATTTTTTCCTAAAATTATCTGGAATAATTGAGGTGGGGTCTTTGGAAAGGGTATGACAGAGGTTATTATTTATAGTAATAGTTCCTCATAGCCAAAACTAACCCCTTCAAGGACTGAAGGATTATTTCTTCTTTCAAACACTGCTCCTTCACCTTCCGCACCCTTCTGCTCAATAAAATTTTGTAAGCAGTATCATAAATGACTGTACCTGCGGTACAAACAATTTCAGATCTCATCTGGCATCAGACCAGGAGGGTTCGAGATGTGCAAAGTAGATTTGTAACCTTGGTGTTTTCTATATGTTAATGCCTCCAGGTGGGCCCTGCTGGCACAATGGGTTGGTTTGCTCTCCATCAGCACACTAGCTGTCCACAGAGGAGAGAGTGAAGGTTGCTGGAACCTGCCAGGGGAGTGGGGCCAGCACTTGCCCACTGCCCTGGAGGTGGCTGCAAAGAAGCCAGTAGAGGAGCTGGAGAGGCACCACGTTGAGCAGGATGTCTTCTGCTCTGGTGCTGCAGGGTGAGCGGGAAGTCAGCATACAGCCAGCATTGACAGAGGCGGCAGAAAGGGCATTGTGTGGAGCCAAGAGGAATGGGCACAGTATGATCTCAAACAGAAAGTCTTAGAGTTGGCCAAAAGCACTCCAGAAAGCAAGGGTACAATGAGCAGAAAAGAGATTTGTTTATAAACCCTTTTACTTCTGTTTCATCTCACCTAGTCACTTTGAGTGCTTCTCTATTTACGAAGTCTAGTGGTGGAATTGGCAGTGCTAGGTTAACAGTGAGACTTGATGATCTTAAAGGTCTTTCCCAACCCAAATGATCCTCTGATTCTAATTACTTATATCCTAATAAGACCTGTCTTTTTGAGTTTAGAAGCCTTTTGATCTTTCTGGGAAGTTACTACAGTGAAAAATAAATCCATTTGAAAGTGCTGGCTGCATCCCATCACATTCCACTATCCTAGTTTTTCAAATAATTTATTTTGGATGCTAACATTAAAACTTTGAATTTGAATATATTTTTTGTAGGAAATATTGATAATATTTTGGCTCTAGTTTTGATGTTTCTTTTTAGAATATTCAGAAACAAAATTAATTATTGTTTTCTTTTTCAGAGACTGGAAATGATGCAAGGGCTCTGATTGCGCTCAGTTTTCTATGGTTCTTAGCATTTCGAGAATAGTTAGAGGTCTTAGGACTCTCTACAGAAGAGAGAAGGTACTGAAGGTTCAAGGTGATTGTTGTTAAATTGCTGATAGAAGATGTCAATCAGGACATTCTGGTGATAATTCCTGATATTAGTTCTAAGGAGAGAAAGAAATGTTCCTGCTGTGTTTTTCAGGTAACTTTGGGTAACTAAGGAACCTGAAACTTAACCTTTACTATTTATTTAAGCAAGATTGACATATTTCCTAATGACTCCTGCTATACAACTTGTTTTCTTGACAGTTTCCAAGACAGAAGTTACACAACATCTCTGTAGACTTGGTTACAGCAAACCCAGTGACGAGGTGGCATTTAGTCTTAACTACAGTTGTTATTACAGCATCACTATAAAACCTCTGAGAGCTGGTCCTGGATGGGCGCCCATCAGCCAGATGCCATACAGGAGAACAAAGAGATGGTCCCTGATACCAAACACATCAATATCCTAAGAAAACACTATAAAGTTTTGACAGATCTGCAGTGAAAAGGCAGCTTGTGGTAGAGAGCATCATGCTGTGCCTGTAGCTAACATGCTTGCAGCTCTTCTATTACTCAGCTGAGTAACAAAAGTTACTCAACAGGAGGGCAAAAAGACAAGGATGACATATTCTGTAATCTGGCACTGAAAAAAAGACCAATGATGATCAGTTGCCATACTTCAATCCTTCATTAAAGTGATCACTTAATGAGAAATCTTAATGCAGTCCCTAAAATGAACATTTGTGTTACCTTAAACAGAAGAATTCGTGAACTATTTTGAGATGTACCAGCCTCACTGCTTCTGCAACAGCATCTTAGTTAAAAAAAAAACCAAAAACAAAAAAACAAAACAAAACAAAACCCCATCCCCCCAAAAAAAAACAAAACAAAAACAAAAACAAAAAACACAAACACCCACACGCACACAAAAAAAAAAACAAC
>JANHGB010065021.1:0-12008 GCA_026283785.1 Coracopsis vasa | reverse complement strand
TGGTTAAACTTCATAAGGTTGGCATCTGCCCACCTCACAAGCGTGTCCAGGTCCCTCTGGATGGCATTCCTTCCCTCTGGCATATCAACCAAACCACACAGCTTGGTGTCACTGGCAAACTTGCTGAGGGCGCACTCAATCCCACTGTCCATGTCACCAACAAAGATGTTGAACAACACTGGTTCCGACACTGATCCTGAGGGACACCACTCGTTACTGGTCTCCAGCCGGACATAGAGCCATTTACCACAACTCTTTGCGTGCGGCCATCCAGTCAGTTCTTTATCCATTGAGTGGTTCACTTATCAAATTGATGTCTCCTCAATTTAGAGACAGGGATGTCATGTGCGACAGTGTCAAATGCTTTGCACAAGTCCAGGTAGATGACATCAACTGCTCTACCCCTGTCCATCAGTTCCTTAGCTCCATCATAGGCGGCCACCAAATTGGTCAGGCAGGATTTCCCCTTAGTGAAGCCATGCTGGCTGTCACCAAGCACTCTGTGGCTTTTCATGTGCCTTAGCATGCCTTCCAGGAGAATCTACTCCAAGATTTTGCCAGGCACAGAGGTGAGACTGACTGGGCTGTAACTCCCTGGGTCATCCACTTTCCCCTTCTTGAAAATGTACAACTCAAGCAGAACATTTCAGTTACCAGGAAGTTTTTCAACTGATTTCTTCATCTCCTACATACAACCATACTGTGGAAGGAGTGGCAAGCCAAGACAACAGGAAATATTTTCCTTATAAAAATAAGATGTAAGATCACTACAACTTCTCTCTTAAAAATGTTCCACGTATGCGTTGGGAAGAAGGAAGGAGGCAACTCAGAAGACAGGAGTAGCTAAGCTATGCTAACATACATTCTATGCACAATTACATACAGACTAGAGCACACCATGAAGTAGAATTCACAGACCTGTCTAGATCACACAGTATTTCCAGAGTAATGTCAAGACTGGCACCACAGAACTAAGCAATACCACCTACAAAATTCCCCAAAGCATATGCTAGAATGAAAAGACATTAAACAGGGCGAATGCTTCTGTTTCTATTTCTGGGTACCACAAACCTACTGAGCACAAAAAAGCAAAATGACTGTAGGATTTTTCCCTTCTGTGTATCTCCTGTTGTAATGCTTTGGGATTTTTATGTCCATGGGCTTCAATCCTATATAATCAAATGAGTTGGAAGGAACCTTAAAGATCACCTAGTTCCACCCCTTCTGCCATGGGCATGGACACCTTTCACTAGGCCAGGTTGCTCAAAGTGCCATCCAGCCTGGCCTTGAACACTGCCAGGCATAGGACATCCACAACTTCTCTGGGCAACCTGTTCCAGTGTCTCACCACCCTCATAGTAAAGAATTTCTTCCTAGTATCTAATCTAAATCTGCTCTCTTTCAGTTTAAAGCCAAACAGAATTGTATTCTAACAAAGAACAAATTAAATTGCTAAACATAAAATTAAAGCTAGAGAACTGAACTTTTATATATAAATCTAGATTAGATTAAATTGCAGCTCACCTAGCTGCTAGAAACCAAACTCTCTAAGGCATGACAGTATTGAAACTACACACACGTATTACATACTGACTAGAACATTCCCAGCAAACATATGGCAATACACTAGAGCAGTTCTAAAAAAAGGCAGGAATTAAGCTATTCAAAGAATATTGTGTGACATTTCTGTTACTGAAAAGGAGCTTCAATTAGTACACTAATAATTAGGCTACTGATAGTAGTGGCCTGTCCTGTTTTCAGCATAGAAAAGTAATTTAACTGTAATTTGTTTACTAAAAGTTCCTTTATTCAGTGTTAAGATTTGTTTGTTCTGACATTCACAAAATATTTCAGAATTTGTGGGGTAAGAAACACATGCAAGATTACAAGCAGCACTGTGGAGCTTTCTGCTAACCTGTACCTGTAAGTAGGCTGGTTGCTGTAAATTTCAATGTTCTTTTTATGCTACAAATTAATGTTTCCATACAACCTGCTCCAACCAGCAGCACTGGTGCCCATCTCTTTTACTGCCAGTATTTTCCCCTATTAATACTATAGATTAATTGTGATATTCTTGCAAGTACCACTGTCAGAAGCACATTCTCAGGTCTATGAAAAAACAAACAAAAAAAGGTCAAGTTGCCTAGACACATCATATAAATGATCAAACTTTCAAGTCTGTTCATTTCATAGGGAAGCTTCCTGTCACTCTGCTTCAACGAAGGTGGAATTATTGACGTTATCCTAAAGGTAAAGAATTTGTGGTACTTATGGAAAATTTCTAATTGGTTCTGAAAAGAAGTTAAACCATGAACAGGATAGTTCATACTTAGCCTAACTGTTATCCACTCCTAAATATTCAGTAGTATTCAAATTCCCAAACTTTTATCATCATTCATACATCCCTGTGATTTGAGTACTTTGTTTAGAATTTCAGCCTTTGCCTGTAGCAAGCTATCTATTATTAACAGACGTTCTTCAGGGCAGCATACACAAAGCCCAAGAAGCAGGAAAAGATCAAAAGGTGACTCACACTGAAGGAACTTTCACCATTATATCCATGATTTTCAGAGTAAGAAATGGACTTTTCATGTGCTTTACCAGTAATGTTTTCAAATTTTATTAAGAAGAATTTTAGTACAAAGTAGAATAAAGACTGAATTGTTCCCAAGAAGAATCCAATAGGGGGAAAAAAGTTACAATCAAATAAACTCAGCGTAAAGTTTATGTATAATCACACAAAGGAGCTGGCAGTTGGGAACACTCCTGGAACTGTGTGTTCACATATTCTTAGCTCAAGTCCAGCCATTCTAATAACTTAAGATAACAGTTAAAAAAAGACAAATCACATGTACTGCAAGACTGCAAAAAGATAGAAATATAGGGGGAGAACAGATATTAATAACAAGAAAGTCATGTCTCAGCACAATGGGTTTTTTTAAATAAAATAGGCTCTAACAAAGAAATTAAAGCAAGAAACAGGTAGACATAGAATTCTAATCAGACCTTCAGTGTTCTGCTGCTGGTTTGACATCAAAAAGGCTCGGAATAAAAGGGTGAGGATTGTAAGTTTTCACCCTCACAGGGTGAAACTCACAGACCTTCTCCAGTTTTGAATATAACCAACTAATTCGTATCAAGAGAGACTCACAAACCCTGGATTTTTTTAATTTGATTGTGACAAGATCTTAAGTTATTTGGGATAGGAGGAAAAGAAATCAGTATTACCTCCCCACAGTATTGAAGAATTTCAGCCTCCATTTCCTTAGATGAAATAAAATAGCTCATCTAGCAGAGCAACAAGCTCTGTGTTAAAATACTAGCAAGCACTTAATTATGACAGTTTGATACAGGGTTTTATTTCAAAATAAGAAAACCTCCAAGATCATGTGCTTCCTGAAAACTTCTGACCAAACTGTCACTATGCAGGTAGTACAAAACTCTGAAATCCTGACTCATGGTCTAATGCTTCCTTTCATTTTACTCCTACAGTCTAGAAAATTAACAGAATTAATTACTGTTTGCAAGGCATAATGAAAACTTTAGACAGAAGTCAATGGCTGGATCTCACAACTACGTATTGGCTAATTCTGACTCTGTTTCAGAATAAATATGTACAACCCAGTGTCAGTATGCAGGAACTCACCCGACATTGTCTGTTCCAGCCTGTGGATCAGTGACTTTTTCGCACATTCAACGTCAGGACTTGGGTAATCCAATACCTGCCTGCACCAAACTAAGGGACTGACGCATTTTTGCACTGGAGTCAGTTTCTTTTTTGGGGACGTATACAACCTGAAAAGGAGAGGAAAAACAATAATTATGAAGATAGGCAAAATGAGCATAAGATCAGGCATGTAACAAAATACCACATACTGTGCTATTTCTATTTTTATACTGTATGTACAGTATAATCCAAAATGATAAAGAAAGCACAAGTTTTACCTTAAATTAACTATTCTGGATACAGTATAATACTGATAACATATGGCTACCCACGGACTTCTGGCAAGAAGTGATGCCTGTATTGCTACACTGGAATACACTGACTGATATGCCAGGAAAAAAAAAAAAAGCCCCAAACATTTTCAATTTTCAGACACCTTGGGTATATGGACAATCACCCTATGTCACATAAATGTACAAATCGGGATTAATCTCTTCAGATTTAAGTAAAATTCACCTGAAAGAAGGAAACAAAGCACTATGCAATAAGCAATGATTGTTTTCCTAAACACAAAGATGTAGTAAGTGATAAGCATCTTAATAGCCAAGGAACAGTGCAATAGTCCACAGAACACTTCTACTATTTCAGTAGCCTTGAACAATAAATATTTTACTTTTACTTATAATTTGTATCCAAGCACCTGATCCTTTAGTTTTCCTCTGAACACAGAACAAAGGGACTATCTCTGTCCTAAGGGGTACACAGTCAAGCATTAAAAACAAAGAACAAGAGATAATGCACATAGAGTGGAGAGAAACAATGAGATCATATTGTTCTGCAAGACATGCTGAGGCCTTTGCCCATCAGCATCTCCATTCATTCATTTTTAACATCAGCATTCTGTGACTGAAGAAAGAAGTATTCTACTCTAAAGGCTCTATAGTTGAATATTTCTCCCCCCTCAAAAAACAGATTTGAGGGAAAGTCATAACCAATCACACTCTCAAAGTACTGATATTTAAGTCTTATATTTGGACTAGAACCAAACCTCGAAATGTGCTTCAGCAACAGACAAGAGTGAACTGCAAGATCTACAGCTCTAACTAGACCTCATACACAAATGGTTCAATGAGTGTTTCTTGTAGGAGTAATAACAGACTTCATAGTCGAAGTGGTTGTATGCTACACACTAACTTCGGAACATTTGACAGCTTAATCAGTCATGCTCCCATACAAACCAGGAAAAATTCTTGTTTCCTTTATGCCAATGACATCAGCAACACAGAAGTTATTTTCCATAGAAACTGTCTTTACTTGATTATTAGCTGATCCTTCCTCTGTAATTCTAGAGCTTGAACTCAGTTTATTTTATAAACAGCTTTAAAAGACTTTTTTTAATTACTACCCTTAAGGTATCTTCTTACAAAAGCTTTCCAAGAAGCATGCTTATAAAACCACCACAACATCTCGCCCAGAACACTGACCACTATTTAGAGCACGCTCTGAAACACTCTTCCTTCATAAGCACTGAAATTAGAAAGCTATGTCTGCAAATGCAGGAGAGAGGATTTTTATTAGCTGCCATGTCTTCAAACGAAAATGAAGCTGTTTGTAACAATGCAAATAGCTACTGCCACACTCTATAGTCCATGTGGCCTTCACTCTGGCCAGTATCATGCTGGTCGTTAAAACTGATTTTTTAGAAATCCTTACAGCCTTTCCAAGCACCCTGTCCACAAGAAAAGCTGAGTATACCACGTTTTTATAGTCCTCAAGATCCTTGGAAAGCACAAGAATCACTCAGTTTTTACAGTTCTATGCAAACAATTGCACAAATTACTATACTTGCTGCAATTATCTCCACAGAGTTAAAACTAACATTTAACATTTACTAGCTCTTTAATACTTCAAATTTACTGTCTTTTTAGCATTTGTTTGCCTGTACTCTTTTCTGTCCTAAGGTATGTTTATGCAATACAAAGAAGTGTTAAAAGCAACAAAACCAACTTTTGTGCTGTACAAAGTGTGCTCGTAGCTCTTTGTACAGCTGACATGCCTTGCTGCATTTGAGAAGTTCCATGCACATTTGAAGTGTTTACAGTAATACCCAGTATAACAGGCAAGAAAATAAACTGTGTGTACTCTCTGAAAGACACACAGAGGGGCATCTTCAACAAACCTACCTGACTACTCAAAATGGCACCTGGTATTTTAAGCACTTAAAAACATCATTTTCTGCAATTTCCAATTGTTGCATTTGTTTCACACATAGTTTATTTACTGAAGCAACCCAGGCTCACAGCTGCCACTTTTCCACCTCCCCTTCTAACCAAACATATATCTCAAATTCTCCCACCTCTTTCCAGTCAACTGTTTTTCCTTTAATAGCCTTTGTTTCACACATCAAAAAAAAAAAAAAAAAAACAAAAAAAAAACCCACCCCCAAAAAAAAAAAAACACCCACAACTTTAGAATATACGTACTTCATACAACTCCACTACCTCACAATAAACATGTGCATTGATGCAATAACACAATGGCTTTTTTGGGACAGTTTCTTGTACATTCTGCAATTGCAATGTCTCATTATTATGAGGCAGCGATCTTAATTTCCCACCTGACAAAACACAGCCAATCCCATTACTCCACTTGCATTGCTTCATTTGGATTTATAAAACAAAAGATCAAGGGGAAGGCTAAAAATCAGAGCAATGCTTTTACTACTTCTTCCTCTCTTCTGAAGAGCAGGAAGAAAAAAAGAGCAGAAAGTAGACCATGAAACGTGTATAGATAACTAAGTGATCTCTGTCAAACCACAGTGTGACCCAAAAATACAGGTTCTCCTTAGCTGAAGAGCTTTCCAGAAGAGATTAATTCCCATTTGTATCTGTTAATGCATTCTTACAGCAATGCAATGGCAATGACTGGCAACTTTAAGAGTGAGGATTACCAGTATGACTTTATACCTCTTAAAACACTACTAAATCACCTTCTCGAAACAGGAAGTTGAAAACCATTGAGGAAGCTGACATCTTACAGTTACCACCCCCACTACAAATGGTAACACACCAGAAATCTACACTTCAATTTCTCCACAAGGGAGTAGTAAAGAGTCTACAGTTCAGTGACACATGGTCAAATAAAAGAAAACAGTACATAAAAAGAAGCGCAGGAGCTTTGATCTATTTTGAAACAGCTTTAAGAAGCCCAGACACCACGATTCTGTGCCCACAGTAATATTCCTTTCCTTTAGCTGTCACTAGTCAACTGTGCCAATCTGAAGTTTAAAGCAGCCAGGGGCTCTCCTGAGTAGTTCCAGGAAGACGCAGCACAAAAACGGCAGAGCTTTTGCAGAAGGATTACTGTCACTACAGGCTCATATGATAACGTCAGCCAAATAGGGCAAGCTGTAGCATGTTGCACCAGGACACAGCTGAGTCTAAAAAAGCTTTGAAGAAAGAGGACATAACACTGAGGCAAGAATGGAATATCTTCCTAGGGATTACCTCACCTGAGGAACACCTCCCGGTGCCTTAAAATACAAGGGGTTAGCTGACACAGGCATGAAACTGGAAGGCAAGCTTCTAATCAGGAAGAAAGGAAGCGTCTTTTTGTATCAAAATCCTTCTATTGCTCAGTGCAAAACTGAAAAACACGCAGATGAGTATGAAGTCACAGATCTGAATTAGAAAGAAGATGGTAAGTGGAAGGAACTTGTATTAGAGCTTGTTTATTTTACCTACATTAACCTTAAGCAAAAAGTGGCAGTTACAATAGAGGCAATGAAACAAGAGAGCAGACAAAACATGTTGCATGCAAAAGCAGGATCAAGAAAGCTACCTGAAGAGAAGATATGAAGAAAAAAATTGAAATCTAAGGACAGATCTGTAACAAATTCCCCTGAAATACAGAAGGGTAATTCCACAACGAAGTCCTACTTAAGTCAGGAGACAATATTGGACAGCCTTGGAAATAGACAGCCTAGAACTCAACAGTGCCAATCTAAATTTTAGATCAATCTAAAACTGTCAGGTGATCCTATCTAAAGCAATTTAACGGAGTTAAAATTTAAGACAGATTTTTTAATAAACAGCTACAGGTAAAGAGCTGAAGAGAATCTCTGGCTGTAAAGAAAAAAAATCCAAACTAAGCAACATTGCAGCACATATCTGGCCCACACATTTCCTCTTTCCTCCTCCCCCACTCCTGCAAAGTTCCTATCCTGCAGTTGTAACTGATTGATTTGGTCAGCCTGTAATTACTAATTTGTAGGTGTATTTAACTGAATGCTTCCAGTTCTGAGAAGCACCAGCTACAGCAAAATTCAGTTATAGCAAAAATAAGAATATCAATACTACAAAAATGCTTCAACCATCTTATTAAACCTTCATATTAAAGCAGCTTGTCTCAATTACATGTGACTTTTAAGCAGAATTGAGAGTATTCAGAGAGGTTGCAAAGTGCAATTGGGAACACAATTACCTTCCTGTCACCAACAATTAAAGATAGTTAGCTGTGCCCTGACTAGTTACTGGAAATTATAGCCATTATTCATTTCCTGGTCTCCAAAGAAGATGTAGCTGTCTGAAAGGGATGCTGCAGAATGGGAAATGGGGCCTTCAAAAGCTTAGAAGACTTGGAAGACTCTACACTACCACGCGGCTTCCCTCTAACTGTCACACAAAGTCTGTACAAGTCTCCACTGTTTGAGAAACTTTTCAGAAAAAATTTGTGAGAGCATATATGCTCTAATATGGTATTGTTGATACTTACATGGAATAGAGAAAGGCTGAGAATTTCTGTGTCCTATTAAAAGTGTTCCAAAATAAAATTCTGCTTAATGACTAGGCTTGAGAGCTCTACCAACACCTACAGGAAGTAGAACTGTGAATCATGCCTAAACAAGACATGATAATGAAATAAACTTCAGGAATACTATTAAGACAATAAACAAAATCGGAATCAAGCTTTCATGATATACAAACATGAAGCATGTTTAGAAGTCAAGAATATCACAGAAGAAGGTAGAAATGGAGGAAAGTTCTCCTCGGGATTCTTTCTCCAGTCATCAAACACATTTCACAACAAACATTGATATCTCAAAGTCATTACACAAACGGTATATTATTTGATGTTACCAGTTGCTTCACTTGATAACCAGGTAAATTCTGCAATCTTTAGTTCTCCTACATGCTTGTTTTCACGTTATCTTTCTAGTCTGAGAAGACATTACCCAAATTTAGTTTAAAATCAACTTTAAATCAGACTGACATTTAATCTGCCACAAAATGAAAAGCATCAATTTCTCTTTTACTTAGGTCACAGGGCAGGAATTGATCAGAACCTGTCCAGTTTCCAAGAAGCCTACCACATTAATACAATGAAATTTTAGCAGTTGAATAAGAAATGCTGCAATGTAATTTCAGCAATGGGTTTTCATTCAGGTGTAGTTCTATCTCAAAACACTCATCCTATATTTTACTATTTCACTATGGCAAACTGCAGGGTCCCAAACCAATGTTAGTGTTCAAGGGACATCAGGTAATACGAGATGAAAGACAATCCATTACAGATGACAATCATGCTTTTATCCTGTACCTCAAAATAGCCACTTGGCCAACTAACTAGAATGGATGGCTCGAATGGAAATGTAAACAATTAAACATAAGCATCAATTTAATAGAAGTAGCTGCTGAATGAGCGTATGTGTAATAGTAAAAGTACATGCCTTCCATGTTAACTAAAAAGGATACACAATCAATATGAGGTCTTCAAAACCACTGAAAATATTACTTTGAACTATTAATATAAACAACCCACCAATAATTTACTTCAAACACAGTAACTGCCTTCTGTTTGTAAATGAAGTCAGTCACCTGAAAGCTATTTCAGCCCTACCAAAGAAGACTTTAGATTGCACCAACATGAAAACACTGAAAGTGCTAGGCTAGGTTTTGTAGCATCATCATTTAAAGAGGACACAACTAAGTTTGCTGAGCAATTAGACATACAAAATAGATACACAGCAAGCCCTATTCTCTCGTATGCATACACCGCACATAAATTTTAAAGAAAAAAAACACTGGATGTCTTGCTCACATTTAAAAGAAAGCGTCACAGAGAGCATACATGACAGTGTCGCAAGTTACAGTGGATTCACAGCACATTAACTAATCTACAGTAATTGCCCACGTGTGCATATATATCCTGCAATAAACTTAAGACAGCTCACTTTTAAGAAGCATAGCAAACACACTGTTACCAAGTTGTCTCAAATGTGCTGTACATCCACACCCAACCTTACCCAGCATGTCAGGCAAGGAGCTCAGTCCCACCTCTCTGAAGATTTCTCCACTCTAGTCCCCCTT
This sequence comes from Coracopsis vasa, assembly GCA_026283785.1. Lineage (NCBI taxonomy): Eukaryota > Metazoa > Chordata > Aves > Psittaciformes > Psittacidae > Coracopsis > Coracopsis vasa. Next base: position 1,973 of record JANHGB010065021.1, on the reverse strand, counting down.
CTTGCCCTTTTGTCTTTTTAATTAACTAATAAAAACCTGATGAGATTCAAATTTTAAAAACTTTAGACTTAATCCAACCTGGTTCAAGAACAGCTAAATTGGAACACCCACAGAACAGATTACCAAAGTCACTGTAACTTCTTGAAGAAGTAATTAGCAGGCCTAAAGCAAAGTCTCCATGGCACTAGGTACAGCTCAGTACTGTGTGCATGTGCATATGTGCCTATTTGCAACCTTCAGTACCCTACTAGGAAGAAAGCTTCACCACATTAAATGGGATTCAAAAACATACAGCCAAGAAACTCAACCTAAATTAACTGACATTTTTATTAACTTAACATACGATTTGAAGATCGTCTCATGTGCAGAACTATTTAAAACTTAGAACTGGATTTAAATAACCACAGTGGGGAAAAAAAAACAACAACAACAAAAAAAAACAAACAAAAAACCAAACAAAACATAACATTTCTTGTAATTAGAATTCATGCCGTTCACAAATGTGTCCATCCTGCTCCAAACTTGCTGTGCAAATTTAGCATATTCTGTTTCCCTCAAGTGCTATAGGCCAGTCAATTATAAGCCATGAGCTGAGAAGCAAAAGTAGCTGCCTTGCAGATTCACCACCTGGAAGATGATGCCTTCTGTTAATTTAGTAAACTCGTGTTGGATGAGAATAAACTTATGCTCTCATACTTCTCCAGTGGATCAGGCTGGACATCAGGCAAATGACTTCTCCAAGGAAGCACACACACGATCTCCTCTCTAAGCAACTACAACATTGCTCATGCATGGAACCATTCCAGCATTTTTACATGTGTTTCTAACTCTGAAAGGCATTTTTGTTTGTTTTTTAAACTGTATGCTCACTCACAAAGATTTTTGCAGATGAACCTACAACCAGTTCTGTCCCAAGTCAGACTGCTTTTGTTACACTTTTCCTGCCACTGCACACTCCCCTCGTGTCTCTCTGTTGACACCGTGCTCCTCCCCACCATTTCTTTAACACTGCTCCTCAACTGGTGCCATAGGAAACTTTAAAAAGACAGCTGGAGAACAGCATGCTGTTTAAAGAGAGCAAACCTTGATTCTCAGTAGAAGCTCTTCCAAGTGTAATAAAGAGAAAGTGAACGGCCACCTGCAGGTGTTTCTGCTAGAGCAGCAGGGTTGGCAGTCCAATTAAAAGAGAGAAGCCACCTAAGGTAAACCGTGGTCCTACACCGTTAACAATAAACGAAAACACTTAAGGACGACACATGTACGAGATGAAAGAGAATGTCACGTTTGCTGCCTTCAGACCTGAAAGAAATCAAGACTCAAAACATGCTTGCTGCGCATCTTAAGAAGTGCAACAGTACCTGTGGGCGAACCTTGCACTACCCCAGGAGTTTTCCACAGGTTTCTCAATGCCTCCACACCTTCTAAACTTGTGAAAACACTGGCAAGTGATTTTGTGCCAGAACTGAAGCCCGCTCCTGTCTCCAAGTGACCCGATGTAGTACTTTCGCTGCGGCCGAACAAAAGCACAGAGCTGCAGGCCGCTAGGGAGGTGCAGTGTTATGTGCAGAAACTAAAATACCCTTCCCCTGAAGGCTTCGGTACCTCTTGGAGAGCTAATTCCTCCATCCAGCCCCAGAGGGCGAGGCTGCCTCCCTACACAAAGCCCCGAGACCACCTCCGACACCAGGCACACGCCTGAAAACGGCCCCTTCCTCCCGGGGACGCGGGGGTAAAGGGAGGACAGTACCCCCCAACCTCCTGGCGACTGGGGACGGAGGAAAGAGACTTCCCCATCCCATCCCCACCCCGGCCGCCTCCTCACCAGCCGGTCTCGTCCTCCTCGCAGCCGGCCAACCTCTCCAGCTCCTCCGGCCTAAGCAGCGCCGCGTCGTCCAGGAGGCCGTTACCGTCCTCGCCGCTGCCGAGCTCTTCGAGGGGCGGCCGCCGGGCGGCGGCCCTGGGACTAAGAGATC